>CABHPR010105447.1:0-53265 GCA_902168415.1 Peromyscus melanophrys
CTGCTGAAGCCTAACATGACAGAGACTTAATGGGTCTTCTTGAAAAAAATCTATCCTTCTGATGTCAATGGAGATTGAGAGCCCAACATCTCCAGCTTTGGCAAGCATTAATGTAAGCCTAGGAACTGTAACCATAAGAATGGATTCTCCAGAAGAGCTGCCAGCTAAAGTCGTGCTGGGACCAAGAAAAATGGGCCTTGGCAGTACATGTTACTGGAGTTGTATCCATGCCAGTGGATGTCCACACAACCCAGAAGAGAATTTGACATTGCTGCTGCCACTGTTGCTGTTATAGCAATGGCGCCCACCACTGCTACTCTTTCTGGGATTACCATTTCATAATTGCTTACTACAGCTAGCACAATGGAGACCCTGGCAACATAAGTAGCTACCACAGTTAGTTAATCTCTCATTCTATGGGGCATGATAAATTTAATTCAGTAGCTATATACATCTCGATTGGCTTTGAAAATTATAAATTTATAAACTCAAGTACCAGTTGCTTTTGGGATACTATCTTACAAGGACACCAACGTACAGTATGGCTTGTTAAGGAAGGGAATGGCTCAGTTGCCTTTAGCCTACTGGCTAAGGGTAAGATAGGACCTCTGTTGGTCTTTTCTGTATCAAACACAGATTGCAAGCCCAGTGCCACTTTGAGATCTTTGGCAGCAGTTAACTCTGCAGCTCACACACAATTGAGCCTGTATGACAATGAGTATTCAGAGACGGGTAACGCCTGGGGGGCACTCACCAACCTAAGACAGAGCACCTGTGTGGCCTGGACAGGCGTCTCCATGACGGGTAAGGTGACCTGCTGACGTCCCATGCAACCCAAGTCAGAAGCTCATTTTTTAACAAAAGGGGGACCTGTAGGATCCTGGCCCCCATTTTGGATAACTGTTGCCTTGCTTGCAGACCTTGACCTTGATATCCTCCCTATGCTAATTCCCTGCCAGGTTCCACCCTCATGAATGCTTAAGGGAAGTTCCTTGCCTGGTACCCTGAATAATGGGCGTTAACAGATTAGAAGCAAGATTGTAAAACATCAGTAGTGAACTTCTGCCCTCCAGGGTCCTCCCATTGTGCTGTAAGCCTGTATTTAAGACCTCCTCCCCCTTAAATAAATGACATTCAACATTTAAAATTAAAATATATATATATTATATATATAATTGAATGAATACTGTGAATGTTATATATGAATACCACAAGTGTGATTAATATCATGAGTGTAATTAATGAATATCATGAATGTAATTTCAAAAAATAAATAAATAAAGTTAAAAAAAAAAGAATAAGCTTTCGTGTGATTTATTTGGGAGCTGGGTGGCTAGCTCCCCCAAAAGAGCAAAAACAACCAACAACACTCCCCACCCAATCCACTCTTCTGTTGTTGGCTTTTTTATTACTCTTTTGGGGGGCCCAACACCCAGCTCCCAAATAAATCACACATGGGGAGACTTATTCTTAATTATAAATTCTCGGCCTTTGCTTGGCTTGTTTCTTGCCAGCTTTCCTTAACTTTAAATTAGTCCATATACCTTTCACCTCTGGGCTTTTCCTGTTCTCTTACTTCTGTAAATCTTTCTCTTACTCGATGGCTGGCTGGGTAGCTGGGTGGCTGACCCCTGGAATCCTCCTCCTTCTCTGGCTCTTTACTTTTCCCCCCAGATTTCTTCTTCTATTTATACTCTCTGCCTGCCAGCCCCATCTATCCTTTCTCCTGCTTTGCCATTGGCCATTCAGCTCTTTATTAGACCATCAGGTGTTTTAGACAGGCATAGTAACACAGCTTCACAGAGTTAAAGAAATACAACATAAACAAAAGTAACACACCTTAAAACAATATTCTCTGTTTCTGTTCAGAAAGGGACAGGACTTCCATGGGTGTCAACAAAGCATGGCCTATCAAGTTGAGGTAGGACTAAGTTCCTCCCTTTGTATTGAGGCTGGGCTAGGCCACCCAGTATGAGGAATAGGAAGTGAGCCAAAGCCTTAGGGACAGGCCCTGCTTCCACCACTAGGAGTCCCACAAGACCAAGCTACACAACTGTCACACCCATGTAGGAGGCCTAGGTTGGTCCCATGTAGCCTCCCTGGCTGTTGGTCCAGAGACTGTGAGCTCCTAAGAGCCCAGGTTAGTTGTTTCTGTGGGTTCCCTTATGATGACCTTGACCTCCTGTCTTGTACAATCCTTCCTCCCTCTCTTCAGTGAGCTCAGCCCAGTGCTTGGCTGTGGATCTCTGCACCTGTTTTCATCAGTCACTGGATGAAGGTTCTATGATGACATTGGGGTAGTCACCAATCTGATTACAGGAGAAGGCTAGTTCAGGCACCCTCTCCACCATTGCTAGGGATCTTAGCTGGAGTTGTCCTTGTGGATACCTGGGAGTTTCCCTGGCACCAGGTTTCTACCTGGCTACCAAATGCCCCCACAATCAAGATGTCTCTTCCACTACTCTTCCCCGCCCCCATCCCTTCAACCCAATCTCTCATGTTCCTGTCCGTGCTGGCCCCCAGTCTACCCAGGAAATCTCTTATATTTCCCCTTCCAAGGGAAATCCATGCATCCCCAACCCCTTTGGGCCCTCCTTGTTACCTAGCCTCTCAGGGGCTGTAGACTACAGCATGGTTATCCTTTACTTAACAGCTAATACCCACTTGTAAATGAGTACATACCATGTTTGTCTTTCTGAGTCTGGGTTACCTCACTCAGGATAATTTTTTCTAGTGCCTTCCACTTGCCTGAAAATTTCATGATGTCATTGCTTTTAACAGCTGAGTAATATCTCATTTTATAAATGTACCACATTTCTTTATTCATTCTTCAGTTGAGGGGCATCTAGGTTATTTCCAGGTTCTCACTATTATGAATAGCACTGCTATGAACATAGTTGAGCAAGTGTCCTAATGTAGTGATTGAAGCCATGTGACAATGCATAGACTAATAGAAATGAGCTGAGTTAAGAGCTAGCTAGCAAGAAGCCTGAGCCATAGGCCATACAGTTTGTAATACATACAAGCCTTTATATGTTTACTTGGGACTGAGCAGCTGTGGGACCGGGTGGGACACAGAGAAACTTCAAGCTACAGACCTGAGTCTCCAAGTAACTATGGATAACAAAGATCATATTCTTCTCCATTTCCAACTCATGGAATTCACCAATTTCCACCAGATTTCGGTGAAAAGTGAACTTTTGTTGTACTGAGGTACCAAAACAATTTTCTCACTGCTGTGACCAAATGCCTGACAGAACAATGTGAGTGAGAAAGAAAGGATCTTTTAGCTCATGATCTCAGAAGGTTCAGTCAATGCTTGTTTAGTTGCCAGGGATGTGGACAATCAGTCGATGTAACAGAGGTTGTTCCTTACTATTTGGCAGATGGGAATCAGAGAGGAGGGGCATTCAGCCAGGAGTAAGGATATAGTATACATCCTTAGTGATATGCTGCCTTCAGCCATTTCCCAACAATGTCATCTTATTGTGGATACACAAGGATTCATCCATTTTTTAGGTCCTACTCATCATGATCCCATGCTCTCTGGACCCACTATCAGAGACATTTCTGTAGGTAGGTATACTTCACTAATCTTGTAGATGTTTCTCAGTCTAATCATGTTGACAACAGAGCAACCACCAAAGGCACTGAAAATTTGGAGTTGTTTTTCATTGTAATTTGGCATAGTTTAACTTGATATATCATAATTATATCCAATTCCATTATGTTCAAAATTAAAATATTAATTTTCAGCATTGGCAAAGGTTTGCTAGCCTACTTCCAAAGTATCAGCCAAGGGTCAAGCTAGCAAGCTGAGCTTTTTAGGGAGAAAGCCATGTCTGGTCACCTGTGTGAAGAAGGGATATACTAAGGAGAGGACCTAGGTCTCTACCACAAGCCTGGAGAAGGTCAATATTGTTACATATGGAGATGGAAGGGTCAAAAAAGTGCAAATTTATGGATTCCAATAAAAATGCTGAGTGCCACGTCTCTAACAGGCTTCCTTTAGCAGGAATACTGCACACATTTCTGCACTTTTGTTGCTGGAGGAAGAATACAATCTGATCACTCATGAGAAAGCTCCTTTGGTCCCTGACATTATCCTCACAGCTAAGGACTTGCTGATGTAGAACCATAGGTTCTGATGGTGCCATATTGATCTTTATGTTGTTAACTGTATTTTTGTACTGACATCTACCCATCTCTTTCTCCACTAGGTGCAAACGGTGTCTGTGTCTAAGGGAGCCTCTCTTGGTCCAATGGGAGCTCTTGGTCTAATCGGGGCTCTTGGTCCAATCAGTGCTCATGGACTCTGTGTCTCAGGTAGCAGCTCTTAGTCCAATCGGCACTGAAGGGCTCTGCCTCAGGGAGAGCTGCAGTCTCAGAGGGTGGGTTTGGGAGAGGTGGGGCTTGTGGGTTACAGGGTCTGGTGGGGGATGGTGGTATTCCGACCTGTATGAGGGGGACTTGCCTGCTGGCCTGAAATTGGGACTGCAATGGGTGGTGGTGTGGGGGCGCAGGGTTGTGCCCCTGGGCCCAAAGCCTAGAGGCTGGGGTGTTTGGCTATGAGGACAAAGACTCACCTCTTAGTCCTTTGGCACTTGCGGGCTCTGTCTCCCAGGTAAAATTTATGACCTAACATTCAGCAATTAATACACAACTCCTAATAGGACATGGAGAAAGATGGGGCTCACCAGGGGTTCTGCACTGGGTCTGTACCAAGCCTAGCTTAGCAAATCCACACACAACTAAGTGGTCCCAGTAAAGGGCCTTAGATACAGGCTGTTACTTCTTGACCTTGAACAGCACCCAGAATGCCTGCCATCTAGAGTCTCAGCAAAGGAAGTGAGGCTACACAGACAGACCTTTAACACCAGGCTCAATTTATAAGAGAGATTGTCTTTCAGTACACTGGACTTTTAGACAGTAGTGGGTAGAGTAAAGTGTGCCGCTATTTGCATCAGATCTGTAGTGGGGCAGAGAACTCAATATCTGTTTGTGGTCAGCTGACATTGTTTCCCTGGGAAAATGGTCTGCCTTTCTGTTTGAATGTCCTGCCTATATGAATGTGTAATTGTGTGAGAAATGTGGCCACAGGTATGCATGTTTTATGCCTGGGCTTGTGTGTGCATTGTGACTCCTGTGGACAGCCTTTGGGGCTGCATGGCCAGCAGAAGGGACAGAGGGCCCCTTTGGTTGAACTGGGACAGATTAAGAGTGCTCCTGCCCCATTGTTACCCTGCTCTCTGACCAGGAGCACAGGCAGCTGGTGGGGAAGCTCATTGTTGTGGTGCAGCACGGCATGGATGGCAGCCGTGCGGACTCAGCATGGCCAGGCACTAGGGCAGGCCATGGGCACTATGTTGCAGGTTCAAGGCTGGCCTCCGAATGGGGAGTTGTAGGGTGGAGACTTTGGTGTGGCACAAAGCAGGTGGGAGCTGGCAGTGGGGTGTTGAGTAGCTCAGAGTGTTCCTGACCCAGGTACGCTGTGGAACTCCAAGCTGATGGAGAACTGCCCCTCTGGGATCACAGCCCCAGAGAGGCTTGGCTGAGACATGGAGTCCCTTTCAGTCTACTGCTCTCATGCACTTGAGAATCTGGGGTTGGCTGTGATCTTTTGTCCCCATGCTGTACTCTGTCTCCCATGCTGATGGGTGGGGCTCCCAAGACCTGCCCTGGGGCTGCCTGCTAACCTTGACCAAGGTTTGACTCCAAGGGCAGAATGGAATGTCACTGTCTATGGTTGCTAAACTGTAGAAGCTATGTTATAATGCTGTAGCCAGGGCTGCCTTCCAATAGATTCTTCACACCAGTACAGTGTTGATGCAAATTTAGAGTTATTCTTGTTATGGTATATGCATATATTTCTGTTCTTGTTTAAAATATTGTAGCTCTACAATATATTCTAGACTACTGAGGAGAATCACAAGAAAGACTTTGGTAAGAATTTCTGTGTTTAAAAAATAAGAGAGAAAGCAGGAGACTAAAATAATAAAAAGAAAAGTAAGAGAGAAATTTGTCTGAAGTAAATGTCTGAGGAATCAAAGGAATGGAATGAGGGTACATGGAAGGTTGTAGAAGATCAGATGAGGATGTGAACTATGTTTGTTGTGGTTTTTTATACCTGCAAATATTGAATTTAAAAATTAATTCTGGCTGGTTTTCATTTTAAAAATAGCTGATGATTCTTCACTGCAAACTGTTTATGTTAATATGTTTGTGTGTGTGTGTGTGTGTGTGTGTGTTTATGTGTGGGTGGGTGGGTGTGGGTGTATATGGATATGTATGTGACTTGGATTTAACTCTATGTGTAAATGTAAGCTAGCTTTAACTGTATGTATGTGTATGTAACTGGGATCCAACTGTGCATATGTGTGCAAGTAAAACATGTGTTAGAAAAACATATTTTAAACAGCAACCATGTGGCTTTCCTCCATCTTGGCTGGTGACCTCATAGACAGCCACGTGGCTGACAACCATCTTTTACTAAAGATTATAAGGCTCTGTTGAGGTTAACAAAAGCTAACTTGGAGATTTACACCTAAGTACATATGTCTTTGCCAAGTGTTCAACAGCAAGCTTCTAGAGAATTTAAATAGATGGTTACATACGTTTAATAAATATAGTATTTGATAAATATTAAAGCTGAACTTCAGTGCTTTTATGCATAAGAATGTACCTTGCTCTAGCAGCTAAACTTTGTAATTTAAGAGCCACTCAGGTGATAGTCACCAGGAATTGAGATGTTCATTTCTTGTAATGCAGCAAGGCAATGGCCTAAGCAAATGGCTTGGAACAGCTTCTGACTCCATGAGCCTTGACCCTTTGGGGGTTGAAAAACCTTTTTACAGGGATAGCCTAGGACCATGTGTACATTAGATATTTGCATTGAAATTCATAACAATGGCAAAACTGCAGTTATGAAATAGCATTGGGAAAGTTGAGAACCAGTGACTTGGAGAATGTTTCTCCTTACTCAAGGTCTCTTCAGGCTTAAGAATGCGTGGCTAGCCTCCTTGTCCTTGCTACATTTGTTAAGCTTAAGCTATTTAGATAAACTGGATCATATAAATATTTTATATCGATATTTTGTTTTCGTTTCTTTACTGAGCCCGTTTTTAATCCTAGAAGAGCTTCAATTTAAGATCATTGTTTGTAAAGCTACTTATTGTAGACCATTAGAGAACATAAGTAAATAGTCAATCATCTTATAAATAATCAAGTTCTTTAATTATAGTCATGCAAAGTACTGATGTAATTAATAACAGGGATAAGCTTTACTCAGTCTCTTGCATATGTTTTCAGGATTGAGCTTAAAACAAGTAATGAGAAATGAAGTATGTCTACTCAGATATACCTGGGCAGTCCTCATACTTCAGAGATCTGCAAAATATGGCATTTAAAATGTTGATCTAAAAGCTTATTATATCAAACAGACTCCCAGATCCTACCAGTGACCCAAGGTCTCCAAAGAAGATTATGTAAGGGCACAAAAATGTCTCTGACTAGATTATGGCAATGCTGACCAAAGGGCAAGATGCCCTTAATGCAATGCCTGCCACCAGGACCGGCCTAGGCTGTGGACAAGCAGCAAATTGACTGCATCCCTTTTTCCTAGACAAAGTAAGGTAAGTCTTCTCCATGTCCTTCTTCCACAGGAAAAACTCTCCCTTATGGGCCTGATGGTGGAAGAAGATTGATGCTGTTCTGATACTTGTGCCTCCAATGCTATGGAGACCTGGGTATGGACTGGTCCCTATCATTTATTTAATTGGAAACTGCTTAGTCTGCACTCAAATTTATCTTTCTCAGATCTCTGATAGTACTAGTACTAGGCTAGCTATAACTTTGTCAGCTTGGCAGCATCAGACAATCAGATCCTTCTGCAAGGTTATAGCTAGCTTGTTAGCTCATTTTTAAGAAAATGTTTTAAGATATATAAAGGTCTGAGGATATGAAAGCTTATAAGCTTTGAGGATCTCAGAAAATGATTTAAGATACAAACACAAGTTGTAAAGAGATAAATAAATGATTTACATTATGAGAAATGTTTTGGATTGCTCTTCCCTTCTATGATATAACAGTTCAGAGCTTAACATTTAATAGAGTTCTGATAAGCCGGTAGAGCAATGACTACTTACTGTTCAGTCACAAGCTCGACATTTTAGAGTTATTTTGGTTGTCATCTAAATATAAACTTAAAAGTTCTTCTCGTCAGGATAAAAAAAAATCTCTGTCCAGTTTATACCTGAATCTCTGGACAGAAGGAAAATGCACAAGCTTTTAACCCAAATTTGTAGTTCTTGCTAAGACTTGAAGTATGAGTCCACTTCTGCTGTTTTACAGATACCCATCACCTGCTTTGTCTATGATATGGACTTCAGTACAGATTGGTAATACTAATGTATCTGAAACTTTTATGTCATTTTGTAAGATAGTTCGTGTAGGCCTCAGAGGATTAAAAGAGTCATAAAAGCTGGGTCCACTTCACAGGTTTGGAAGGACTTCAGATAAGTACAGCTTAAATTTTCCCCACTTGTCTATTCCTAAGGGTGTTATTTTTTCTCTCCTGGTCTTGGGACTCTTGCTCTTCTCAACTACTAACAATATGAACCTAAAAATTCCAAATAAGTTCATAAATTTTAACTTCTGTTCCTAGTTTAAATTTGTCTCCACAGGTTTCCACTTGGCTGGCAGACACCTCCAAGCTTCAGTTGCTGAGTACACTGCTCTGGACGACTATGAGCTCTGGATTTGCTAAAAGCTGACATGGATCAGACCAGCCAATGTGATTGTTTCCTTTCTCTACAGCTGGGTCAGATAGCCACATGCTTCTTACAGATGCCCCATTGCCCAGCCTTTGACTAGCCTTTCAGCCTTTGACTAGCCTTTTGGTCTTTTGGGGGCCCTGACAATGGCGCCCCAAAGTCAGCTTGAAGCAGTTCCAGAAGAGACTATGCCATCCCATGTTCGCCACCCAAAATAGGTTGAAATGCTGGGTCAAAAGGAAACTCCCTGACAAAAGGGCAAGATGGCCAACTATAATGCCCATTGACATACCAGGAAAATAGGCTCAGAATTGTCAGTTGATAAATTTATTAACTGAAATGGCTCTGCAGTAAGATATGACACTTGACCTTCTTTGTGCAGAGCCAAAGAGGTATTATATAAGATTATAATCTGGTTGTATTCAAAGATCAGAACTGCAGGGCCTTAAGAATGGCAATACATACAGGTGTCACTGCCCTAGAAAAGTCTGTTACCTAATGCTTCTTAGGTCCCAACACCCTTGAACCCCTGGACTGGTAGCACTCATGATTGAGTCCTGCCATTAGTACTTATAAGGGGGGAATGTGGAGGGGCACCAAAACAGCTTGACCACACAGCTGCCATGACAGGCTTAGAGGCCCAGACACAATTTCTGGCAGGTAACACCTGGACTCAGGAAAAGCCATAAGCTGACCCCACCCAGTGGGGCCTGCATCTAAGAAGAAATACCTGACATTCCAAACACTCCCTGTACCCCTAGACAAACATCAGCCAATCAGGGTCCTGAACCCTGGAAATCCATCACCCCAACCTCTGCTAGAATAAAAACCCCACCCTGCCTGGGCTTCCGGCTCTCTGCTCTCACCACCGTGTCAGACAGAGAGTGCAAGCTCTGAGCTTGAAAATAAAGGCTCTTTGCTTTTACATACAGGAGTCAGTCTCCATGGTGGTCTTTTGGGGGTCCTCGTGATTTGGGCATAAGAGTGATATTAATGTTGTAGCTGGAGAATTTCTCTCCAGCTCCCTCTAAGTCCCGCCAGTCCCAGAGCCCACTTATAAAATAAACACACAGACTCTTACATTATTTAAACTGCTTGGCCATTAGCTCAGACCTATCATTGTCTAGCTCTTACTCTTATATTTAGCCCATTTCTATTAATCTTTATTTTGCCACGTGGCTCATGGCTTACCGGCATTTACATCTTCCTTGTCCTGGCAGTGGCTCCAGGCAGTCTCCCTCTCTGCCTTCCTGTTCCCTCCTTTCTCCTCTCTGTTAGTCCCGCCTATACTCCCTGTCTGGCTACCAGCCAATCAGTGTTTATTTATACAGAGCGATATCCACAGCATAATGTAACTCAAACTTCAGTTCCCTCCATGCCTGAGCCTTTCCAGGATATGTTGCCAGGTTTAGTTTGTATTCCCTAAAAACAAGGATTTTTCTACATCCATAAAATCAGGAGGTTAACAAAGGATTCCTTCCTATCATCTAATCTTCACACTCAGTTCAGAACCAAGATTATATCTAGTTGCTATGTTTCCTTAGCTTCCTTAATCTAAACCAATGGACCAGTCAGGCAGGGGCAGGTTTTAGGTCAGGGACCTTGAAAACAAGTAGTTCTCTTCTTGTCCTTAGTCAGAGGCTAGAGTTGTCCTTTGTTCTGTCTTGGCTGGAGGCTGTAGTTCGTAGTCTGGTTTTTGTCTTTTCTCTGCTTTCACATAGCTCCCTGGGAGCTGAATGTGAAGGTGACCAAAACTCCAGTCCAGATGCCCATCCTGGTGAACAGCCTTGTACCATCTCTGGATTTTCATGGTGGGAAAGAGCTATAGCTGATAGTGACGCTATCAGTGTTTGTACTTTGTGCATTCAACCACCACCTTAATTTTCTCTCCTTTTGCTCATTGTCAGTCCTACTCAAATGGTCTTGCAGCAATCTAATTCCAACTATCTGAGTTTCCACGGTCCCCTTCCAAAGCCTGCCATCAACCCTAAACCCATTTCCTAAATCTTTTCAATCTCAATACAAGGTGAGAGTGTTACAGGGATTAACAGTCTTGGAGGCCACTGAAGATGAACTCTGTTTCTCACAGACAGTTTTAGACTGCTTCCCTGGTAACACTAGAAAGGGAAATATCACAGCTGCCCCTCCACATTTAAAATGCCTTAGGAAAGGGGAGCGATATTAGGGCTTTATTGAGGTCCATCAAGGGAAAACTATTTCCTCATGGTCAAAAGAACGGATTTCTGAGTTCTACCCCCAGCCCTGGGTAGAGGCATTAGATTCTGATCTGCTCTGAAGATGAGAACATTACTTGAGAGTGAATCCAGCTGCAGCTGCCCGTCCATCACCTGTCCAGAAAGACACAAATCTGATTCACCTGAGGACATGCTGAGGCAGTGGGAGGAATGATTATGTACTTAATTAGAATGTACTTCTACTTCCCCGAAGTCCCTCCCTACAAACCTGCCCAGCTGGCTCCTGCCACACAGCAAGCACTGTTAAGCTTGCTGCTTCCCGAGTCCTAACTCAAAAAAACAGTAGCTTTTTCTTTTCCCTTCTTCCCATCTCTTTTTCAGATACTGTCACAGCCTAAACATGCTTTCCTCTGGGCTTCCTCACTCTTTGTCTGAATTGTTCTCACTTCCACCATGCGTTTCTCACCTTCATAGCTGAACATGTTGACTTTCTTGAACTCTTAATTCGAAGTTATGATTTTCTCGCTGCTGATGAGTTCTAGAGTTTTTGTGCCCTGTTGTTTTTCTCCCAAATTCCAATGAAATGGCTCTTGAGCTTTTTTCTGGGTCCATTTAAATTATCTTTTATTAGTAAAACTAGTAACCTAGATTTCTTAGCAACACAAATTTCTCAGTATTTTCTTGACATTTATGATTTGAGTGACTTTTTCTCCCTCCTCCTCCTCTTTTTGAAGTAAGAACTGGTCTGTGTGCCTCTGCCTCTTTAAGTACTGCCTAAAACACCTGATTGATCTAACAAAAAGATGAATGGCCAATAGCGAGGGAAAATGTCTAGGTCAGACTTCCAAGACTAAGTAGGAGGAGAAATTTAGACTCTGGGAAGAAAAAAAAAGAGATGCCAGGGAGATGCCAGGGGCTGGACAGACAGACATGGAGGAGGCAGGAAGTAGGACATACAGAATAAAAGAAAGATAAAAAACCCCAAGGCAAAACACAGATGAACAGAAACAGGTTAAATTTAGTTAAAAGAGCAAATGGGACAAGCCTAAGCTAAGGTCAAGCATTCATAATTAATAATAAGTCTCTGTGTCTCTATTTGGGAGCTGATTGGCAGCCCAAAGAAAATCTCAACTACATAATAGTAATAGAATATTTTTTAAATGTGTGAAAGTAATAATTTAATTTCAAGAGATCAGATTCATTGTCTCTGTTCCTTTTGCCATTCATTTTTGGGTTCTGCCTAAGGGGCAGTTGAATTTGAAATAAATGTAGTTCTTAGTTAGTAGGATATATTTGTATGGTTTATAGATTACAAGAATGTGCCTACTGTTTACTAAAATTGCTTGTCCTGTATGCCCACACCAAGGTGAAACACAATGTTTTACCAACACATGAATGTGCAGGTAGGCTGGAGAGATGGCTTCATGGCAAAGTGTTTATTGCCAAGCCTGATGACCTGAATTCTGTACCTTCAACTGACACGGTGAAAGGAGAGAGTCAGCTCCTGAACGTTGTCCTCTGCCCTCCACAAATGGTCCATGGCACACTATGTAAGTGCTTGTGTATGCACATATGCTCAGACACACAGACACTTCCCCCAATAGATCAATATAAAACAGAGAAAATAAAAAAGTTTCAAGATAGCTAGTCCCTTTAAAAACACAGTATCTTTTTAAGAGATCAAAAGACCATTTTTGAACAAAACAGTAAAATAAAGTGTATGAATTGTAATTAGATTTGAGTCTAAAGGAAAAAATTATC
Organism: Peromyscus melanophrys; assembly: GCA_902168415.1. Classification (NCBI taxonomy): domain Eukaryota; kingdom Metazoa; phylum Chordata; class Mammalia; order Rodentia; family Cricetidae; genus Peromyscus; species Peromyscus melanophrys. The sequence continues at coordinate 12,728 of CABHPR010105447.1, forward strand.
TTCCAGTTGTACTGAGAACAGAGAACATTTGGCTGTGGACTGAGTATAAAAGTTATTAGGAAAAATTCTTGCTAATTTCCTTAAGTGAGCTCATGCTTTTGGAGTTATGTAAGCATGTCTCAGCAGCTGTGTGCTTAGAGGCAGAGGCAAAGCGTAATAAGATGAGATCACGATGCTGCAAGCCATCTTCAGTTTATCCTCACCACTGACATGCACACAAAAGCAAACAGTAAATGCTAACAACTGTTGAAGTTCAGTGGTGACTATGTGGGTGTTCTTTTGTATTATCCTTGTGGTGTTTTTTATATTTTATAAAGAAAAAATTTAAAAGGAGCAAAATATCTTTAACCTAATGTTCCAAACGTGTGACTATGAAACTCTTTCTTTCTCCTCATAATAACTTCGGTACCACAGCATCTCTGCTGTAGAGTGTACTCTAGAATGTGCTTGCGTGGGGTGGGGTTTTGGTATCTACATTTTAAATATATAATAATGGTAGGCACACAATAAAGAAAATGCTCAGTAAAAATTAAAAAAAAATAAAAAGTTGTTTTAGAAATTTTAAAATGCATTTTTAAAGCCCATGGAGGAAAAGCCAGTGGAATGCAGTTAACACAGTGGTCAGCATGATAAAATTAGAAGCTGGCACAGTGAATGTCTAGTATTCATACTCAGATCCTTTATTCTAGTATTACCCCAAGAACAATGACGTGAACAAACTCTCCTCCAAGAAGGTTCAGGACGGCCAAATATTCAGCATTGCTCCCACCTGTCCTTAAAAAAAGACTGCACATAACCCAAATTTTGCCACATGTCCAAGGGAGAAAGGTTGGGCCTGTGACTTTTGTTTGTCTTAAGTAAAATGAGACAATAGCTTTTCATTGGTGGCCTTAGACTGGTAGTATGTTGTTGGAAAGATCTTGGTCTTCATGGGGACAGTGAAACATGATCTTAATTAGTTTTATCAATAAAAACCAGGAATCAGATATTGGGGTAAAAGTTGAAAGATCTGAGAAGCAAATGAACAGCCACAGTCATTTCTTACCTTTCCAAGTCCTCAGGCCAAATGGGGCCGAGATCCTGTCTCCACTTACCTTATAATCCTGTTTCCAGCTCCTGATTGTTCTGGAATTAAAGGCATGAGCCTCCCAAGTGCTGGGATTAAAGGCATGAGCCTCCCAAGTGCTGGGATCAAAGGCTTGCACCTCAACTCCTGGCTCTCTGATTAACTAGTAGCTAGCTCCACCCTCTGATCTCCAGGGAAGCTTTATTTGTCAGAATACAAACAAAATATCACACAACAGGACAGAGTCTCAGAATGAGGCAACCTAGAGAAAGGGAGAGCTGAGAGATGGAAGAACTGTTTCTGGTGACATATTTTGTGCAACTGAATCTAGCTCCTCCCAAAACTGTTTTGTGTTCTTGGACTTCCCAATTTCAAGTACTTTTAGCTTAATTCAACTTGAGAGGGGTTCTGTTGTTTATAATTAAACAATTCCTGAATGATTATAAGGAATATAATAGGAATGTTTCCTCTATTTTCCTAAAGTATAACTTTTAAGTAGAATTTTAGCTGAGGGTACATGTGGTTTGGAAAAAAAATGACCCCTAAAGAGAGTGGCACTATTAGGAGGTGTGGCCTTGTTGGAGAAAGTGTGTCACTGTGGAGTGGGCTTTGAGGTCTCATATATGTTCAAGCCATGGCCAGTGAGACAGACCACTTCCTGTTGCCTGCCTATCAAGAAGGAGGACATCAGCTATAGCACCATGTCGGCTTGCACAAGACTGTGCCACACTATGATGATAATGACTGAACCTCTGAAAATGTGAGCCACCCCAGTGAAATGTTTCTCCTTTATAAGAGTTGTTGTGGTCATGGTGTCTCTTCACAGCAATAGAAACCCTGACTAAGAAAGGGTGATAACACATTCAAACAAAAATGGGATACATGAAGCTCTGAGAGACTCACTCAAATCATATTTAGACCACAGCAATTGTGTTAGCATTTCCTTGACGGGGACACAGCTTCTTGACCTGAGCTTCTTGACCTTGACTTGGTGTGGCAGTTTAAAGACAGTACAGCAGCCTTTCCAACACTCCTTCCACCAGAAGGAGGGATTTATGTTCTCTTGCTTTTCATGTGGCAGCTATGTGGCAGGTTTGATCAGTAGGACATAGAAACAATGCTGCCTGATTTCTGAGTCAAAGTGACACAAAGCCGTATTGCTTCTGCCTCGTTCCTAAGATGCTAACTTTGCTTGTCTGCTAAGAAGTCTGGCTCTCTTGAGGCCACATGGAGGACATGTGTGTACACTAGTCAATAGATCCTGATGAGCCCAGCTTTTGAGTATCCTAGGTTCTATTCATACAAGGTAAGAAACTTTGAGGTGATTCCAGTCATTTCCATTTCTGTCTTCCAGGATGAAATTCCAATATCAGGTGCACAGACAAGCTGTTCTGTATATTTGGTGTGAACTTCAGCTCTACAGAATCTATGAACATAAATCAAACAATGGTTCTTTTATGCCACAAGGTTTGAGGTATTTTGTTACTTAGCAACAGCTTATGAACATGTTGATTCTGAATAAGACCTGGGTTCTGCTATCAAGGGAGGAGAGCATGTGGGTACCATAGCCTGCTGCATCTGACATCTGCTCTTGTGCTGTGCATGAGTTTGTCTAACATTCTCAGATTTTAGATGGATAGAGAGTCTCTTCTGTCTAAATGACATCCTTTAGGGCAAACAGAACACACACCCCGAAGATATGATTTGGCTGCAGCCACACATCAAGCTCTAGGTCATCCTTTAGTCCCCTAAGGAGTGTCATATTCTAACATGGTGTCCATCTAATTCACACCAGTATGTCCTAGAAACTCAGAGAGGCCCTGGGGCAGGAAACTGAGGAATGAACCAGATCCTTGTCTAATTTAATACAACCTTGGGATATTATGCAAAGGAGAAGCTTATCGGTTATCAGAAAAACCCACCAAATGCAGAGGTTTAAGGAAGACAGATGTGCAATCTTACATGATCTTTTGCCTACATTGGGCTGCTTCTGTACCACAAAATTCCAAAAGATCCAGATTGCATTTATGTTTCTTTTAAACCTGAATTTGTGAGGAGTAAAATCAAACCCCTGATTGTCTAATTAAAACAAGCTTTATGTTAGAGGTCCCCCAGGGACTGGCCAGCTGGCTCTCTCATGCTAAATCAGGATTTTAGAGAGCACCAATGGATGTGAGGAAGACAAGGTTTTTGTTCCTCAGGGTTAAGGAGCGTCCAAATGGCAGGTTTGGCAGGAAAAATAAGTGGGGTTACAGGAGTAGACTATAAGCATTGAAGTTAGTCATAATGACCTCCTGAAACAAAGACATGACTGCCATTTCTGGAACAGGAAGTGCAGAACCATTTTAGTTAAGATTACAGGTGGGGCAGGGCCCAATCCTTTAGAAACAGAGGTTTAATCATAAACAAATTGTCTTTACTATAAGACGGCCTTTAAGCCTGAGATGGAGGCAGGCTGGTTCTTCAGTTTTCTCATCTGCATGGCTGAACTTGAGTCACTGTCCCTGTATCTGTCATGGATTGAATGTGGCCAATAGGAAAAAGAAAGCACATGGCAGAGCCCATGTCTGGAAGGCACACATGTCACTACTATCACACACTCCACAGCTGAGAAATGAGTCACTTGCTATATCTAGGAGCAAAGGGGCTGTGAAATGCAGTCTGGCTGAACAGGCGTATATGAGAAGAGTAGATTTGGTAGACTAAGTGGCATACTCCTTCCAGCAAATGAGTTCTTTATTTGAATTGTTCAGAGGCTGAAACGATGAAAAATACTGATGGTCATATGTTGTTTGTCCAAAATATATTTTTGCTCTTTAGCTAGTACATCAGATTTTTTTGTTGTTATTGTTGTTTTGGTTTTGTTTACCTAACACCCTCATCTCCAGCTTCTTCCTACTAGCATGTATGGATGCAAAGTAAGATTTGTATCTTAAAGCAAGCAAGCAAGCAAGCAAATAAAACCCCACAAACTTCTAGTCTATTATATTTTCAGAGAATAACAACAGCAAAAAGGCAAGCCTTGCTACTTAAAAGCTGTTTGCACACTGGTAATTCATCTTTCTCTAGTTCCATAAGTAGAGGTGATTATGGGATATACCTTCCAGGCTGCTGTGGGGTTCATGTGAGTTTATGATTGTGAAATGCCAAGCACAATGCCTGCTTCATGGAAACCATTTAATAAATTGTAACTATTACAATAATATTAAGAACTAAAGTTTGGGGCTGGAGAGATGGCTCAGAGGTTAAGAGCACTGACTGCTCTTCCAGAGGTCCTGAGTTCAATTCCCAACAACCACATGGTGGCTCACAACCATCTGTAATGAGATCTGTGCCCTCTTCTGGCCTGCAGGCATACATGCTGTGTGCATAATAAATAAATAAATCTTAAAAAAAAAAAAGAACTAAAGTTTGGATACATTAACATTTTCAAGTTTAGCCACTCTAAATGTAGCTCTCACCCTTCATCAAAGAAATTTCTTTTTGTAGCATACAGAGACCACTACAGAAAGTTACAACTGATGAAAATACAGAGAACGACTGACTGTGGTTGCCCAGCCCCAAGTGATACATCTACAATGCAACCCCTACACCTAATGCTCAGGGAGCATGGCAGAAGAGGGGGTAGAAAGACTGTAAGGGCTGAAGGACCATTGTGTTGTCTATATAGTTCAGGGAGGTTACACTCAACATTCAACAATATTGTTGCCTAAACATGACCTGAGCATTCACAACACCAGTTGACATCCAAATTGGGGAACTTTCACAAGGCTCCATGCCTGGATGAAGAGCTACAGACAATAAATGACTGCTGAGAGAGGGAGAATCAGTCTTGCCAAGGATGAGCCCCCAAACTGGTTATCCAATACCAAGTGGTCAGCCCTGAAAACATACATACAAGCAAGAATAATGGATTCAGGTTGTATTTATGAATTAATTTGTTTATATATGTAACAATAATTAGAGAAAAAGAGGCCATGCATTTGAGGGCAGGGGAGGAAGGAGGGAATGATGTAAATATAGTATACATACACGGAATTGTAAAAAACTCAAGTTTTTTGGAGCAAACAGTGATACATGATTGGGGTGAATCAAAGGGAAAGTAATCCTGAGATGTGTTAAAAGTGCCTGAGGAAAAAGCTTTTACAGGATGAATGTTGAAGCAGAAAAGAAAGTCATCTAACTGGGAGGAGTTTGCAAAACCTGGTGGAATGTTGCTCATGACAACACACTTGTGATGGTTTAGATTTGAAGTGTCTGTTAGAGCTCCCAGAACGTTACGTCCTTGTCAGACTGAGCAGGGTGGGCAGGGCAGGCAGGTAGAAGCATCCAGACCTTGTCCCCTAGGGTACAAACTAGATCAGCTTTTGCTGTTGTTGTCATTTTGGTTTTATTAATCCTATCTCCATTGTCTTAATACATTGTCACTTGGCTGGCCTGGAACTCACTCTGTAGGCCAGACTGGCCTCACACGCAGAGTTCTGCCTGTCTCTGCCTCCTGAGATATAGGAATAAAGGTGTGTGCCACCATGCCTGGCCCAAAGTAGCTTGATTGTAGTCACATGTTAATTAAGCTCCTCTCTCCTAACCAGTGTTTCTGTTACCCCATCTTTGTAGCGTAAGTTACATATTAACTTCTTCCAGGTCTAAGGATCTTTCCCTCCCTTGGAAACCTTTAAAAGTAAACAATTGTTCTCTGTGATAGGATTGAAACCTCTTCCTTCCTGTTCTACTCTCTTGCTGTGAGCTGCAGAAATATGAGGTAAGAATTCAGCTGATAATGGCAAAAGCCATTACCTGGAAGAGTCAAGAACTTTTCCAGAGGGAAGCCAAAACTCAAGGAGTATTGGTGATACTGGATTTTGAATGTATTAGCTGTTTCCTGCAGTGAATTTCGTGTGTGCTATTGTAGCTTTCCCATTTGATTCTTTTTCCAAGGTCTTCTAACAATGTGGTTGATCATTTGCTGGGCACAATTTCCCACATACTGTTGTGGTATTTTGGATAACATTCCCCAGCTGTGTTTATTCTTCATTAGCAAACATCTGGCCAGGGCCATTCTCTGGACAAAAGTATTTCATCTGAGATACTTCTCCTACATCCTAGGACAGACTGCAGATAGATAAGCATTAGCTCATCTTGCCTACAGATAAAAGAAAATAACCACTAACATTTAATCCTTAACTCCCTACCTTGACCCTGGTTTATTAACACAAGACCCTAATTTAAGAGATTTACTGCTTACAGTTCAGGGAAAGTGTTTTGGCCATCTGCTAGTTACTGCTATAAGGTGATTATTCCCACTGACCCAAGGAAACAACAGACAAGGCCAGGCAGATGATAGGTGCCAAGCTTCATTTCTTATGCAAATTAAGCTTTTGCCCTCCCTCTTTTATCTCAGCCCAGATGTTATACCTAGTTCTAAAGATTCCCCCTTTTGCAATTATCTCAGAGTGAAACTGCTTTTACTAACCAAATAGTACACATTGTGATGCAGGTTGCCTAGCAACCAAGTAAACTTCCCCCACCATACCAGAAAGCAGTGCAGCCAGAGAATTGCTGATTGTATGTGTATTAAACTAGAAACTTCAGAGATAGAAGAAAGAACAAAGATGGAAAGAACTAAGATAGAACAATGAGAGAACAGCAGAAAAAGGGACAGAGAGGAGCTAAGTATGAGACCAGAAAAGAAGCTGTGTATACAGAATTAACATAGAAGAGTAAAGTGAATGGACTAAAGAGCTCGGTGTGCTTAGATTCTTTTGATATCCCTCCGATTCAATCCTTTGCCACTGGTAGTGTCTATTCTGGACCCTGGGAGAAATCTCCACTGGCATGTACCAGTGGGGAATTCATTACTATCTGTGGTGTTAATAAGTCTCTTAATAAAGTTTATACCGTGTGTGTGTGTGTGTGTGTGTGTGTGTGTGTGTGTGTGTGTGTTCGTGTGTAGCACCATACAATATATATTGTACCATGTGTGTATTTATATCCTAACTCAATGCCTTCCTCTCAAACCTCTCCTTTTCTGCCCTAGAGCTAACAATATATTCCCCCACGCCCATGCATTAAAGGCTGGGTCTACAATATGAAGAGGTGATTGGATTACAGGAGGTGACCGGGGCACTAAACCCATTAATTACCTAATCCACTGGTAAGTTCAAATTGAACAAGCAGGAAGTAGGTCTGGTTGGAGGAGGTAGGGTACAGGGACTGTGCCTTGAAGGGATTTTCTTGTCCCTGACTACTACTTGTCTCTCTGTGTGGAAGTAGCTCTGCCCCATAATTCTCTGCTGCCATGATAACTCTGTTTTACCACAAGCCTTGAAGCAACAACGACAAGTTACTGTGGTCTGCAACCTGCAAAACTATACAAAATAAATCTTTCTTAAATTGTTTTCTCAGGCATTTTATCAAGTGATGAAAAAATAACTAACATAATACTAGATGCCTAGTTGCTCTCTTGTAATTGATTGAATGTAAGATCTATTTTCTATTTGGTTCTCCATTAGGTTTCAGTTTGCTTAAGTAGGAATGTAAGAGATACATCAGTCTAATGGATTCTCACTTCTTATTTTAACAGTTTAATTATGGTTTGTGTTATTCATAGGATGAGTATATTATAAGACAATAGAATCAGGCTTAGCAAAACGATATTCAGAACTTCCCCAGTTTGTGAACACTGAACTTCACCACATGGAAAAGTGAATGGTCTTACTTAAGACCTGAGTCTATCTTCTGCATTTTAGTTTCTTTGTTGGGTTCTTTCACATTGGTGTGATATTTCACCAAACTGTATAATAATGAGTTAAATATTCCAGTTCGGCAAGCTGCTAGAGACTAGAATCCAAGCCTGGGTTTCTACTCCCTCCTTCAAGCTGGCTTTGAACTGCTTCTGCACTTTCTCCTATTGAGTTATTTATTCAGTGAAACAAATCATTCCAGTATTTAAGGCTTAAATGACCACAATTTATGGTTTCTTACAGTTCTGAGTTTAGCTCAGCAGTTCTACTGCTTTCTCCTTGGTTCACATGGATGGATACATACAACTGGAGGGTCAGCTGGAGTCACCAAGTGACTGAGCCTCTGCTACTATGTAATATTTTCTTCTGGGCTTCTTCATAGACTGGTGATATCAGGATAACTTTTCTGAAAGAGCAAGAAGCCATGTACAAGCCATGTACATATTATCAATCATCTGGTTTGTGAAACATCTGCTCATTTCTCCTTGGCTAAAACAGACCAAGTCTCAGTGTGAGTTAAGATTATACAGAGTGAAGATGGGTATGGGAGTGATCATTTATGAATCATTACTATAATATTCTATTCCAGCAAGTTTATCATTGCCACTTTTGATTTGGATTTGGAAAAGGATAGCATAATAAGTTTATACCCAAAAGGATAATTTTAATGGAACAGATGTCTGTTATAATTGGTAGTTTACCAAATTATGTAGGAGACTTTCTTTGTATGTGACCCACCTTAAATAATAGCAAACAACTATCTAATAAATTAATAAAATTCCTGTGGTAGCTTGAATGTCATTGGCCCTCATAATCCCATAAAGAGTGGCACTATTAGCCGGGCGGTGGTGGCGCACGCCTTTAATCCCAGCACTCGGGAGGCAGAGGCAGGCGGATCTCTGTGAGTTCGAGGCCAGCCTGGGCTACCAAGTGAGTTCCAGGAAAGGCGCAAAGCTACACAGAGAAACCCTGTCTTGAAAAACCAAAAAAAAAAAAAAAAAAAAAAAAGAGTGGCACTATTAGGAGGTGTGGCTTTTGTTGTAGTGGGTAGGGCCTTGTTGGAGGAAGTGTGTCACTGTGGCGGTGGGCTTTGAGGTTTTCTGTGCTCAGGATACTGTTCAGTGTTTCGGTTAACTTCCTGTTCCACACAAGCTAAGATGTGGCCAGTACCGTGTCTGCCTGCATACTGTCATGCTCCCCACCAAGATGATCATGGACTGAACCTCTGAAACTGTAAGTGAGCCCCCCAAATTAAATGTTTTCCTTATAAGAGATGCCATGGTCATGGTGTCTCTTCACAGTAATAGGGACTCTAATAAAGACAATTCCTAATGGAAACTGTTTGCAAATAATGTTCTCTGTTGTAGTTTGAATGAGAAATATCTCTTATAGACTCATGTAAACAGATATTCCCAAAGTTTGTGGTGCTGTTTGGGAAGGTTATGGAGCCCTAAGGAGGTAGTGCCTTGCTGAAGAAAGTCCATTGCTAGGAGCAGGCTTGAGGTGCTAGAGCTTGGCTCCACTTCCCTTTCTTCCTTCCTGTTTCCTGTGTGTGGATGAAATGGGATCACTCTGCTTCCTGACAGCTGGCTGACCTCAGCCTCAGAGGACATGCCTTCCCGCTATGATGGGCATGAGCCGATATAAATGATTCTTAAGATGGTTTTGTCAGAATATTCTACCATAGCAGCAGAAAACTAACTCATGCTTCTTCCAATTTTATAACTATAGACTGGTGTTTCTCACCAAGGGTTTACCTGGAAAATTATGGTTCTTCATTTAATTTATATTTTTTAAGTGCACAAGTCACGATTTTGATGTTGACAGATTTGCTCTACTGTCAAACCCAGTGTCCCATATAGCTCCTTTGTATATGTTGTACGTATACATTAAAGTGCACTAAGAAGAATTTTGTTTCTGTGATAAAGTGCATAAACCATTATGCAACAGACTAAAATGGGACTTCACTTTTCCTGCCAAGCTTTTCCTTCAGTTAGAGACTGTTTGCTATTACAAATAATAGAAAATTCAACTCAATGTAAGCCATATTGAAGTGTATTTAGTTAGTTACCAGGAATTCCAAGAGCCTGGTTTCTATAACATTTGGCCCAACTGTTCATTGAAGTTGTTGAAGATGTTAGCTCTTCTCACCTCTCACTCTTGCTTTATTATGGCAGTGGTGTCTTCAACTGCCTCTTAGGGTCACAAGCTCACTCATTTATCTTTAGGGAGTGTGAGAGAGTGTGTAACTCTATTATCCTCCCAGGAAAGATAAGAACTTCCTTCCTACATACATCCTCATCCCCTATACATCCCCTTACTCTCATTCACCTTAATTGGATCATTCCATGCTGAGTAAGACATGGTGGTAGAAGCAGTGGAATTATATTGAAGGGTTTAGTTAATCAAGCCTGGTCTGGAATAAGAAATAGGTAAATTGTGGGGTTCTCTCAGAACACGTGACTATTCCTAAGGGTTATATCCATCCTAAAATGAATCTGGGAAATGTTAGGAAAGGCTTATTAATATTAGAAAAGCAATCCACCATGGCCATAACTTCTTACTATGAAGGCATTTTTTCCCTCTTGATGCCCCCAACATCTTTGCTTCAATTAAATTTTTATCCCTCAGCCAGTGTACAAAAACAAGAATCTGAAGAGAGAAACCCAGCTTCCTCCACTCCTACACAGTCCAGCACTTTATATACATAAATCCTAAGGAGAAAATGATATATAACCAACATTTTATTGAAAAACCACAAATTCAAAAATAGCCAGAAAGAGCTGAAATGATGGTGGTAGAGGCCCTGTGTTCTATCCCATAGCACTTAAAAAAGAAAAAGAAAAGCAAACCACCTAAGCTCTCTTTGCTACTACATGGATGGAAGTCAGACCTGGCTCTTTAGACTGTGAGTACTGGAACCCTTTCACTCAGTCACACTGCTCCACGTTTGCTTACTTTTATCAGAGCATTGTTTTTACTGTAAAAGCTTCCTGTGATATGGTGAGAACATTTTTAGGAACAGAATGCAAAAACACGTTTTCTAACTTCTTCCATGCTTTTCAGGAAGTAACTTAGGAAAAAACACCATTAAAAATCATTTTTCCTTCACAAATAAACCAAGCTATTCTATTTTTACATGAGAGTTACAGCTAATCACTGGTTGTACACTTCCTTACACACCTGTTTGTTTTTTACATTTTGTTTCAAATGACATCATAGGTTTATGTTTGCTTATTTCAGTTTTATGTTGCTGTGTGGTTGTTTTTTTTTCCACAGAAATAGACTTCTTCACATTCTTCAAATAAAATCAAGGCTGTCATATTTCTTGTCTCTGGCAGTGATATGAAATCATCTATGTACGTAGAATCCCTTAGAGTCCTAAGCTCAGGCCTATATGCAATGACTTGGTGAAAGTCTAACCATGGGTAGAAAGAATGATTTTGCTTTATTTCAGGGGATCTACTTGATTGTTCTAAACTCCAAATATGTGAATCTAGTTTTGTCTCTAGTCATCCTTTTTGGGTGACCTTAAGAAGAAGGCAATTTCAAGATCAACTCACTTAATTTAGCTTTGCTGTATGATGTGAATAATGTGTCTTATTTTAGCAAGTGTCTAAACATGAAGAGCAAAGTCCCCTTGACTAGGTGTCTTAGTCAGTGTTTTATGGTTATGAAGAGACACCATTATCATGGCAATTTTTATAAAAGGAAACATTTAATTAGGGCTAGCTTACAATTTCAGAGGTTTAGTCCATTTTCATCATGGTAGAGATTATGGTGGCATGCAGGCAGACATTGTGCTGGAGAAGGAGCTGAGAGTGCTACTTCTGGATCTACAGGCAGCAGGAAGACAGAGAGACACAGGGACTGGCTTGGGCTTTTGAAATCCCAAAGTCCAACCCCAGTGACAAACTTCCTCCAACAAGGCAATGCCTCCTAATCCTTTCAAATAGTGCCACCCCCTGGTGACCAAACATTCTATGAGCCTGTGAAGGCCGCTCTTATTCAAACCACCACACTAGGACATAACCAAATCTCAAGGTTTGAAAAAGAATTTGAGTTCCTGGGTCCAACACTGACAGATGGCCATGCTAACAGGATGCCTCAATTCTATTAACCTATTAATGGTTCCAGGACTAGTAATTGAGTTGCCTAGATCTACATTAAAATTTCAGATTTAGTTAAAAATGGAGGAAACTCCTTACTTATAAGTGTTTCTGTATGAATTGGTCTTAATTAAATCTACAAAATTTAGGGAACAGTTTATCAGGATTTCGAATTAACTTTTTTAGTTGGTATTCTATATTACTACCTTGGTTGGAAAATTCTCAAAATTTGTAACTGGCAATCAGCTGAAAGTCCCTCTCAGAATAGTAAGAATCAATGGTTTTTTAAACACCTTTATGGTTTATGTAAAGAGTTTAGTCTTGTCTTCCTAACAAAGATTTCTTCTTCTTTGCTGTAGAAACTTTTTTTCATCCTTTGTCCCATGAAGTTCCTCTCCACTGTCCTTTATCTCAGCCAAATAAAGATAGCTTCATTTCTCTGGCAATTACAGGTCTAGGTTTAGACACATTGAAAAGGTTTTGTGGAGAAAGAGTATCTTGGTGATCAGAGGCCGAGGAGTGCCACAAAAATCATACCATGCAAACAGACCTCACAAGAAATTTATTGGGGGGACATAAAATGGCTGCCTTTGAGCAAGGATAGAGATGTGATGACGGGCTTCGTAGGAGGGACGGAGCATGCACATAGGGAAAATACAGCAGAGATGTTGGTACTGAGTCATTAGTGGGGGTGGGGGATGGGAGAACTCCAAGCAACCTGGTTCCAAAATGTGAGCAAAGGAGTTTCAGTGGTTCTTAGAATGCCCAACACACGTGGTACAGTTCTAATGAACTGTACAGGTGAGTCTGCTACGTGACTTCTAGGAAATAACCCTTATGAAAAGTGAAAAAAAAAGAGTCAAGAACAGCCAGAGGGCATGCTTATATTTCAATATGATGACTGATAATGCAGCAAGCATTTAGGGACCTCAAAAGGACCTGGCCTGAATGCCATGTCTACTGTATAGAATTGCTGAATAGAAAGATGGAAAAGACAAGTTGTGATATTAGATTTCTTCAGAGAGATAAAACCCAAAATATAGAGAGAGGCTCTGTTATGAAATTTGGTTTTACAATTATGGAGGCTGACAATCCCATAATATGTGTGTGAAAACAAGAAAGCTTGTGGTGCAAATGCCTGAGAACCAGATGTGTTTATGGGAGAGCTCTAAGACAGGAACTCTTCTATCCCAAAGTAGAGGAAGATGTTATCTCAATTCAAGAAGAGATAGTAGTTTAATTTGTTCTTTCACTTTTTTTTCTTTACTCAAATAGATCCTTAATAGACTGGATAATATCTACTAACATTGCTGAGGAAAGATCATTTTAACTCTGTCTACTATTTTGAAACCAGAAGTTTCTCTAGCCCCACCCAGCCCTGAGGTCTGTGTTTCTCTGGTCTGCCCAGCCCACAGTCCCACAGTTTCTTATAAAATAATCATTAAGTGGCTTATCTTAATTATCAATTGTAGGGCCTATGGCAGGCTTCTTGCTAGCTAGCTCTTATAACTTAATCTATTTCCATTAATCTATAAGTTGCCACAGGTGTTACCAGTATGCTGGCATCTTGCTGCTCCTTCAGTGGCGGCTGGTGTCTCTTCTCTCTCTCTTTTCTTCTTCCTGTCTCTGCTTGGATTTCCCACCTGCCTCTAAGCTGCCTTGCCAGAGGCCAAAACAGCTTTATTTATTAGCCAATGGCAGCAACACATATTCACAGCATACAGAAAGACATACCACAGCACTTTCCCTTTTCTATCTAATGAAAATGAAGGTTTTGGCCGGGCGGTGGTGGCGCACGCCTTTAATCCCAGCACTCGGGAGGCAGAGGCAGGCGGATCTCTGTGAGGCCAGCCTGGGCTACAGAGTGAGTTCCAGGAAAGGCGCAAAGCTACACAGAGAAACCTTGTCTTGAAAAACCAAAAAAAAAAAAAAAAAAAAAAAAAAAGAAGAAAGAAAGAAAGAAAATGGAAGGTTTTAACTTTAACATAGTAAAGTTATATATAACAAACAGTTAACAAGCAAGAATTATAGTTACAATATTTAGTCTATTTGTAATTGGCAAAATTAAAGAAAATATTCTAGCTAGCCTATATTTGTGAGTCTAAGGTTTCATATTTAATTTATCTTTTATCATAACCAAGGAAAATTATAACTATTAAGTCTTCAACTGCATCTTAGGCCCCAGAAGGATATAACATTACCTAAGTACACAGGAAGTGCATTGCAAGCAACTTCTAAAATTCTAGAAATGACAGAGACATCTGGCTGCCTAGACAGTCACCTAAAGTTCTTCTGCAATGTTGGGGCATCCATCTTCAGTCAATATGTCTAGAGTTTCTTAGTTGCTTCGCCCTGTGTCCTGCAGAATGTCTGGCAGTCTCCTCTGTGAAGCAGGAACCTGAAGGACCATCTCACCCGTTTTGGCAAAATTCAGTGGTCATTTTTCCTTGGGTCCTGCATGTCCAGTCGATACAACCTTTTGTCAAGCAGTCCAGGCAAGAACAGTTTCTTACCCAAATGACTAACTTTTGACATAAGGAAAGCAAACTCCATATGGAGTGTCTTCAATGCCCATCATCTTCTTTGAAGTGAATCAGTGCTGCCCGGAGCAGACAAGTCTCACTGTCCAGAAAGTCTAAGTTTTTTTTTTTTTTTTTTTTTTGGTTTTTTCGAGACAGGGTTTCTCTGTGTAGCTTTGCACCTTTCCTGGAACTCACTTGGTAGCCCAGGCTGGCCTCGAACTCACAGAGATCCGCCTGCCTCTGCCTCCCGAGTGCTGGGATTAAAGGCGTGCGCCACCAACGCCCGGCCGAAAGTCTAAGTTTTTAAAACATTTTTAAATGCCATATTCTGTAGGTCTTTGAAGTATTTGAAGATTACCTACCTAAGTGAAATATATCTATGCATACCTACAAAACTTAACTAACATGACTATAAGTTTGATTATCATAGATGACTAATTTTTAATCTGTATTTCTTAATTATATATTACAATTTCAAATGAGCTACACAAACATACCTTAAACAAGAGTAGAAATATACATACAGTATAACAAAATTAGCTTTAAATTTGTATCAATAAACTAAAATCCATAGCAATATAAAGCATTTTAAACAAGTTGTTGCTCTTTAAAAGTAGATTTAATAATCTACCCTTTTATCTTATCATATATATATAATATCCCCTTTTCTTCTTTAGAAAGAGATTGTATTTATAATCAACCCCCTCTAAATAAAAATAAACATTTATAAACAATATTTTGGAGTTTGGGCATAGCTTCTCATATTATTTACTGCTGGTTGGCAATGCTGGTAATCTTATGGGGATCCTGAGAAAATTAAGAATTATGGTCAAGTCCTGACTGGAGTAGTCTGTGAGGCTGCATTGTCTGAGCCAGCTGCCTTGAAGCTGTTCTGGATGTTGGAACATCTAGAGACCTCTCCAGGGGTCTTCCTTGAGCAAACCATATTAGCCTGGAATCAATCCACAGGTTCTCATCTTCTGTGGAAATAAAAGCAGAACCTCTTTTCCAAAGCAATGTGTCCTTAGACACAAATTTTGAAGTCAATATACCTTTAAAATATGCATATTGGCTTAATTCAGCAGCCTTTATAATCAAATATTTCTTTCCAGTTAAAAATCCCAAAGACAAAGACTTTATTTTTTAAAACCATCTATTTCTTCATATAACTGTCTATCCTTTTCCTCTCTCTTCCAAGCCTACATACATTTCTACACACAATGTAAACCATTTAGAGGTTCATTCCATCTGAATCTGTCTTTTGTGTATCTATAATCCTTTTCTGACCAGGAGAGATGTTAAACTGTTGAACTGCATGGCTAGGATGAAAAGCAGCAGCCTTGGCTGCTGATTCTGCCCACTTCAGCGTCCCAATATGGTGGAGTTACCCAGGAGAGTCATGCTCATGATGTAGAGATGTCACAATGTATGGGCTTGAGCTACAGTATGGTGGGTTCACAGAATGTGCAGAACCCATGAACCAACTTTGGATATCTAGCTAGCAAGAGGCCTGCCATAGACCATACAGTTTGTAAATAATATTAAGCCTCTGAATGATTATTTTATAATCAAATCAACCAATATTCCTCTCCATCCAGATGAGCTGCCCTACCTCCAGGTTAGTTTTTACTGCTGAGATTCTCCTAAGCCACTGTGCTGTTTTAGGAAGGTTGTGGCTCTCTTTGGTACAGAAGCCTAGATAACCAAAGTTGGTTTGTGGGTTCTGCAGGGAATTGCTTGCTTCTTGATATGAATAAGCCACATTCCTGCTGCAAGCTCCTACTGCTGTGGGCCAAACTAATGAGGGCCTTTGAGGTCCAACCTCAAGATCCTCTTCAGGGCCTAGGAAGGCTACAGCTCTAGCTGCCTCATCAGCTCAGTTATTTCCCTCAGAGATAATGGAGTTGTTGATCTGGTGAGACTGGCAGTGAATAATTCCTATAGCTATGGGGAGATGGGAGGCTTTTAGCACGGCCGTAATTTGACCTGAGTTGGTTGTGGACCCACCTTTTGTTGTAAGTAGCCCACACTCTTTCCAGATGGTAGTGGGACAGGAGGCTATGAAAAGCACATTTGGAGTCTGTGAAACATTTAAGGATTGTTCTTGTGCCAATTGGAAGGCATGGGTGAGAGCTATTAGTTCAGCCTGTGGGTTAGTGGTATAGGCAGAGTTAATGAGCTGGAGGTCTTGAACCAGGCAATAGGTACCATTGGACTTCTTAACTGCAAGTGTAGGGGTGTTAAAAGGAGAATATGGGGGACAAAGTAGTTTCTTTCTTAGGAGGTCAGAGATGATATGTTTAACTCCCCTGAGGCTCTAGAGTGAGAGTGGGTACTGGGCTTGGATAATATACTAGGTAAAGTCCTGTAATTGGCCAAAAATAGGGGAATGGTGTCTAGGAACAGAGGGGTTTTGGGGTGTCCTAGACTTAGGGGTCCACTTGGGAGGCTGGCAAAGGAAATGACACATTGGACTCGGTAGCGTAAGTGGCTAAAAGGAGGAGGAGAGGGACTGTTGTTGAGTCTGGGGTCAAGTGAATGGGAGGAGCAAAAGAATTAGAAGATCCCACTTTGGCTAAGAGATCTCCTCCCAGGAAGGGGTGCGACAAGTTGGAACCACCATAAATAAATGAGTGAGAGGAGTACCCTTGAAAATGCGATTGAGTGGCGAGGTCTGGTGAAGTAGGTAAGACTACCCCCCCTATCCTGACAATAGGGGGATGAGAAGGAGAGGTGGGTCCCTAAGACTCCCTCAGTCTCGAGTAAGCAGCCCCAGAGTCCAGGAAGAAGGAGATGGCTGTGATGACTACCCAGGTCTCCCTGTCAGAGATGACAGTGGTCAGGTCAAGGGAGCCTGGGTCCCTTCAGTGATCCATGGCTGCTGCAGGCCACAAGAATATGAAGTAGGGATTCAGCTGACTATGACAAACCTAATACCTGGAAGAAACCAAGGGCCTTTCTAGAGGATACAGCCAAGACTTAAGGAGTCTTGGTGATATTGGCTTTTGAATATTAGCTGTTTCCTGCTATGAACTTCATGTGTGCTATCGTAGCTTTCCCATTTGATTCTAAGAACTTCTAACTGTGTGATTGCTCATTCATTGGGCACAGTTTTTCTCTGTACAATTAAGGTATTTGGATAACTTCCCCCAACTGTGTGACAAGTCATATAGGCAAGACTTCTTATCAGGTTTAATCTCCCCTTTTTAGCATTAAAATCAGACATCTCCTTTAGCAAGTATCCAGGGTCAAGGCCATCTCCTGACAAAAGCATTTTATCTGAGATACCTCTCAAACATCCAAGGACAAATTGCAGATAGATAAGCATCCAGACCACCTGCTAGTCTCCTGAATTAAGGTAAATGTCCATATGGAGACAACCGCCAAGGCCAGGTAGATGTTAGGTACAAAGCCTTGTTTCTTGTGCCAATTAAGCTTAAACCCTCCTTTCTCCCATAGCCCAAGTGGTATCTCTAGACTTCCCCTTTAACATTTAACTCAGAACAACAGGGCTTATCATAGAGATTCAGCTGTGTATTAAAGCTGAACTTTGATGGGTCAAGGGTCTGTCAAAAGGCAAAGCCATTTATTATGAATATTTGGTGTTACCCAGTCTTTAATATTTCAGCTGTCTTCTGCTATGAAATCCTTGTGTGCCCAGACCTACTGGTAAACAGTTCAGCTCCCCAGACCTGCTGAACCTACTAAGTTACTAACTGCCCTGTGGAGTTTAGGAGACAAGCTGGCTGGAGACACATAGTTTTGTTTCCTGTGCTAATGAACTCAGACCATCCCCTTGCCTTGAGGAGGCCTAGTGATTCTCCAGAGCATTTTGACTGAAAACAAAAGAGGTTTTTACATATCAAGGTGAGAGATAAAACAACATTCCTGAGGAGGCAGGGAAAGAGGGGCCCAGGGAAAGAAAAGGCAGATATATTCTGTAGACAAAGACAGAACAGCATGGCAAGAGAAGAGAGGAAGACTGAGGTTCCGTAGAGGGTAAGCAGATCTCGGGTAGAGTTTTCTGAGTGCCAGCAGTAGAGAGCAGCAGAGATGGAGAAAGAGGATACAGAGGACGAAGATGAGGCTGAAAGCATAGGAGTTTAGTCGTTAGCTGGACTATGAGCTGGAGAGCTGGATGGAACTGAAGTTATGGAGACAGGATTTCGTCCCAGAGAAATAAAGTAGATGGATAAAGAGCTTGTAATGTCTAGAGTTGTTCCTGCCTTGAATGCCTGGTGGAACTATAGCTGAATTCATAGAATTTTGTCTTAGAGGACTACAGTTAATAGATATAAGAACATAGTGTATGTAGATTTTTTTTCCCTAATATCCCATACAGCCTGCCTAACAACCCCCCCCCCCCCCTGCCAATGGCACAACTGAGATTAGACTGAGACAGATACAGCTCCAAAGGAAAAAAGGCAGTTTTATTTTACCCATGACTTAGTGATATAAAAGTCCTAACATTTTACCCAACCACTTCTAAGAATATAGTTTGAGCACATGAATTCCCCTTTTTGGTTTATCAACTGATTTTAGCCCTTAGTTGAACCCACCTCCTTTAACCACTCCCCCTTCGGGTTGCAAATAAAGCTGACAATCACTGCTCTTTGTGTGGATATCATGACCCAGAAAACCTCGCATTGCATTGTCAAAGTATTACTGTTTGTAAATGCATATACACTGGTACCTCTACAGCATGGGAAGATTTTGACTTAGAAGAATAAAGTGAATGAACTAATAGAGCTTGGTGTACTTAGATTCATTGAACAACCCTCGGACCAATTTTTGCCTCTAGTAGTGACTCTTCTGGAACCCTGGGAAAAGACTATAAGGGGCTGGAACCCAACAGTGTTTGTTATATGGCCATGCCTAAAACTTTGGCTATAGGGTGGTCTGTGTCTGATTTCCCCATGTCACAAGGGGCACGTGGGCAGTCAACAGCCCAGTGTTCCTTTTGGTGGCACCTTGGACATGGCCCAGGTGGGGATTAAGGTAAGCCCAGGCCAAGTGGACCCTCCTGGCCACATTTGAAGCAGAGACCCAGTGGTCCTCGAGCCCCAGAGGGCAAGGGAGCCCCAGCAGTTGCTGAAGCTGGTTGAATGGCCTTGGCCATCATTTAGTATTTCTGTTTATGGGCTTTTTCACCTCTCCCATGTTACACCTTAAAGGTCAGTGCTAAGACTTCTGCCTGTGGGGTGAGGGGCCTCTCCCCAGTCACTGAAGCTTGGCCCTAATGTCAGGGAACCTCTGGGAAAAGAAATAAGTCATAAGTAGTTGTCTGCCCTCTGGGTTTTCAGGGTCTAAATTGGTGTACTGTAAGAGGGCCTTTGTGATGCATTCTAGGAACTGAGATGGATTTTCCTATTTGTCCTGGATGATTTCTTGGAGTTTTTCATAGTTAACTGGCTTAAGGGCAGCCTTATGGAGACTGGCCAGGAGGCAGGTTGTAAACTGATATCTAGCTAGAATGCTCTCTGGGGCATTATAGTCCCATGGTGGGGGGTCTTGGTTGGGGACTGCCTCGGCTCTGGCCAGGTATGCTGCATTAGTTTGGTTCATTTCATCTGCATGTGCTCTAGCCTTCTCTCAAACTTGCCTGTGCTCCTCAGGAAGTAGGTTATTAGCTAGGATATATATATATATAGGAGATATATATATATATATATATATATATATATATATATATATATATCACAGAAGGTAAGACTATACAATTGGGTGATAGACTGGAATTCTTTAGTGAAAGAGATAGAGTTAGACGTATGAGACCCCAACTTTTTCTCTATTTGAGAGAGTTCACTTAATGAGAAGCAGACATGTACCTTAACCAGTCCATTCACCCTGGCAACCTCTTGATGGATGGAGTCTCATAGCAGAGCAAGAGTGAGTAACAGGGGGAGTGAAAGTGGGTGTCAGCGTCGGACGTTAGAATGGACCATTGCTGGAGAGGAGGAAGGGGCTGGAGGAGCTGAAGGAGGAGTGCTTACATGTGGAGGTCAGAAGAGTGGGCATTCATTGGCAGAGTCCAGAGTAGTGAAGGGTTCCTCACTTCAGACTGCATAGCGAGGAGGATGTGAGTGGGTGAGCAGAAGAACAGAGAGAAGGCTTGAACATAGGGAACCTGTTCCATTTACCCAACCACTGGCAGAAGTTGGAAAGGTCCCGTATAATGTTGGGATCTAAGCTGCCAGTAGGCAGCCATTTTGATTGGTTATCTAAGGGTATTTGGTCCAGATCTGACTGCAAAGGCTGATACATTTAGAAGCCCTTAAGTCAAGTGCTAAGTGTAGAAGTTTGAGGTTTTCTAAAAGGGGAGGTTGGACTTGTGGTATTAGGTGCAGTTCCCATGAGTGAGGCAGAAAAAACAAGATTCAAAGGCCTGGAATGTCCAGTGTCCCAGAAATTCAGGGAGGATGGGATCGAGATGGCACAGGCTGCCCAGTGAGTCTGCACACAAAGGGCAGGGCCCGAGGACTGAGCAGACACAAGCTGCCCCGTATGCTGTCACACAGGAGCAGGGGCTAGGAGGCTCTGGGTCCAGAGAGATATGTGGTTCCTTGGTATCAGAGTTTGCTGTGGGGGCTGAGAGGTGAGAAACCGTGGTCGAGAGATGAAGCTTCACTCATGGGAAATGGCCAGGGCTGATTGTCAGCAAATGGGATCAATCATGGCCTTGAAGGCCGTGATTGGGGGTTCTCCCACCTCCAAGTACACCAGAGGGGTGCCAGATGCTCAGCAATCACTCCCATGGGTCCAGGGAAGCATTTACTGGGAGAAGGGGAACTCAACAAACGTGTTGGTGTTGGATGAAGGGGCCCAGCTATCAGCTAATTGGAAAGATGAGGCTGTCACAGGTGGATTGGGCTCCAGGGTCCCTGAATGCCTCATACTGCTAGTGGGCAGGAGGAGCTGCCAGGAAGGCCTGCTGAGTCACAGGGCACCAATAGCATACAACAAAAGTCATGTAGGAGGCTTATTGGAGGGGAGGGGAAAGAAGGAGGCGCCTGGGAATTGAACCTGGGTCCTCTGGAACATCAATCAGTGCTCTTCACTGCTGAACCATCTCTCTCCTTTCTAGGGCCTGCCTTTTATAAGGGGATGTAGAGCATGTACACAGGGACTAGTAGTGATGTAGTGGCCATAGGACCCTGAGCTGACCAGTGTACCTGCCTGAGTACTGAGGAGCGCATGGGCCCAGGAGGTGCTCTTAGCAGCTGCAGCTGAGGACTCTGGGGACAGGCCAGCATAATGCATGAATGACAACGAAACCCCCTATTGAAACATGTGGCATTGCAGCATAATTGTCAGATCGACTCCTACATCTGCCCATTTTGTCTCTTTGAGGCAAAAGTGTGTTGTTTATTTTAGTTTTCCAATGATTAGCCTATCTCTTAGCATAAAATAATTAGTTAATATTTATTAATAAGCATAAAAGTAATGCTGTAACCCAGGCTGGGATTTGTGAAGAAGCTTGAGTTCTCTCTTTGGCTGATCTATTCCTGGTATTTTTCAGACCATAACATCCTCATCAGGGTGGGGAGGAGCAAAGAGAGGAAGGACAACCTGCAGCTTTTAACAGTTTTGTCCAAATTCTGGAGGAAGGGGAAGGGTGTTCAGGGGTCCTTTGGCCTCAGCCAGGAGCATAATCTTCCAAGTTTCCACTCTCCCAGCATAGCACTCAGTGGGGGAGGCTCGTCCCTGTAGGCCAAGAAAGGGGCTGCAAGGAAGGAGTCTGGGTGCTGGTGGAGCATAGCGACCTGTGCTCCCTCACATCTGCATGCCCTGCTGTCACACTGCTAGCCAGACAGTAGCAGACTTGAAAGCTCCTGAGGGCTGACCCTTCCTTTTTAGTCAGCAGCTTGTAAAACCAGGAGCAGGAGCTGTAGAGCTTTGGTTTTTGCTCACAATAATGAGAGCTGAGTTTTATCTCCATTTTCTGGTGGAGAAATGGCATCCTAAACTGCCAGGAAGATTATAAGGTTATCATCTAGTGGGAGGATTTCTGGTAAAAACAAAAACAGAACAACAGATACGTTATTGTCCCCTCCCTCAAGAGTTAGTCTAAAGGGCCTGTCAATCATCTGGATGAGAAGATGCCCTTCAGGAAGTAGTCTGTTTCAGAAACTTTAAGACATTGTATAAAGCGTGCCTTAAAGCACAGATTGGAACAATGGTCTTCTGCTGCAGGCCGCAGGAATATATTATAAGAAATTAGCTGGTTATGGCAAAGCCACTACCTGAAGGGATCAAGGAATTCCTTCAGAGGAAGCCAAATTCCAAGGAGCTTTTGGTGTTATTTGGCTTGTTATATATCAGCTGTCTTCTGTTATGAAAATCATGTGTGCCTTCATAGCTTTACCAATTGATTTTTTTCCTAAGAATTGCTAACAGTGTGGACTGATCCCTATTAGTACATATATGTTCGAGGTATTTGGAGAACAACCTCAGGAAAGATTTCCTTCCCTCAGGCCCATCTGTTTCTTCTCCTTTTAGAGCTGGAATCAGATATCTCCCTTAGCCACTTTCAAGGACTAACAGAAATAACACTCCAGACTACCACATGCTAGTCTCCAGATTTAAGGTAAATTCCATAAGGAGATACTGCCTAGGTCAGGTGGACCTTAAGTAATAGCGTCCCATAATTTAGCTCGGACCCTCCTTTCTTACAGCCTTACTAACTTTATAGACCCCTAACTTCTTACCTAGCCACTTTTAGGAATGTAGATTGAGCACATAAATTCCCTTTTTGATATACTAACTGATATTAGTGCTCAGCTGACCTCCTCCCTTAACCACTCCATTTTCAGGTTTTAAAAGAAAGCCTGACAATCACTGCCTGAGGAAACTCTTACCTGCCTTTATGACCTTACAGGAATTCAGGCCTGGTGACCTGGCTGGAGGGGAGGACTGTGATTGTTTGGGTATATGACTATAAAGTGAGAGACTGAAGGGGGAATTAAAGCAAGTGGACTAAAGAGCTGAGATTCTATTTCCTGAATATAGTCCTCGGCAGCGTTTGTAGTTCTCTCTCCTGAGCCCCTGGGAAGTATAGTATCAAGGCTGGTCCTTTTAATATTATACAAGAGTCTTCATGTCTACTGTCCACTCTCACCCCTTGAGAATGATTTCCTCACGATTATCCCTCTGTCCACTGTCAATCTCACCTCTTGAGAGCTTTTCATTTCTTGATGGCTTCTCAGGCCCTATTCACTCTCATCCTTTGTTTTCTTCCACAGTCGTCTGTCTACTGTCCACTTTCACATCTTGAGAACACTTTCCCTTGTAATAAACTCTGTCTTCTACTCTACACCATGGGTCTCACTTGAACTCTTTTGCATGGATCACAATGATCCTGAAGGAGGACAGAGCAAGATTATAGTAACATTCTCACTTCCAGCATTCTGGACAGAGCACTAAGGCTCAGAGGGGGCTTGAGAAATATACTAAAGGGTCAGTTTGGCCAAACTGCCACATGCTTTTCATAGCTGACCTCCAGTGGAAAAGAGTTGAAGATTAAAAATCAAACATTCAGAGCCAAATTCACCCCAAGTTTAGGTAGAAGAATCCATGTCCTCATATGAGACAATGGTTGTCTGGTTATCAGCAGGTGCCTACCCAGGTCACCAAGAAGGTGAAGACAGCTTTGGGGCATTAGCTATTCCAGATCTGTCTTGGACAGATTTCTTTTGGTTATAGCAAGGGCCCTCTGGGGACAAGAGGGTAGAGGAGATGATGTTGAATCCGTGACGAGATATGCAAGGACACATTTTTGCTAGGTGAAGCCCTTACTAGATTCTCACAGTAAATGCCTTAGGGTGTTTGCTGGGTTGAGCCAGTGAGATGGGTGCACCTTGAGTAGCGTCCCATACCTGTCGTTTCTTGGCAGCGCTCGGCTGGGTAGGTTAGCCTCTTTGGGGGAGGATGATGCTAACCCCCAGGCTCCAAATGTCCAAGTGGTACAAAGGAGGACAGACCCGAAACCATTCGGTTAGAGCCCACTGTAGGCCAGACTGGTGTGTCCACTAAGAAAAAGAATTCTGGAGGAATGCAAGCCACACTAAATGAAGATTTCCTTTGTTTATCTTTTATGTAACCTACCTATATCTGACTCATGATAAGCTATGCAACAAATCTGCATTGAGTGCCTCTGTGTATCACATGCTGTAGAAGTATGTAGATATAACCAGGCACAAAACAGAATCCTCAGAAATCATTACTTGTATAAATAAGCTTTAACCAGTTACTTCCCCTCTGCCTCTTAGTGGCGCATTTGCTATTGACAAGAAACCAAGGTGTGTGAAAGCTGTCAGTTCTCAGGTGAAGGGCGTTGCTAAGTACATGGGTATAGTGCTTATAAATGCTGCGACTTCCCCCGGAAGTAAGGACAGTTAAAAGGATGAGGTCACGGATCAACTCTGTTCCCTGATTTAGTTCTCGACAACCCACGTGAATAAGCTAAGCATTGTTTTGTTTTGTTTGAGACAGTCTAACAGTGTAGTCCAGACTACTCTAGAACTCATTACAAAGTCTGTGTTGGCCTCAAATTAGCCAGTGCTCCTGCTGAGGAGTGCTAGGATTGCAGACAGGGCCTCCACCTACACAGGCAGCGTTGGAGCTGTCGTTGCCTGCAGATCTCCTTAACACTTAAACAGTGAGTTCCACTCTCTCACGGCATTCGTCACCTGAGTATTTCCTTGTCTAGTTTGCTCAAGACTCTGTCCTTAGTAGCTCAATGTGGACAGGCTTAGAAGCTGGTCTGGGCACAATTATGCTCTTCTCCTGTACTCAGTTTTTATTGACGTGGAAGTTAAGACTGGAAACAAAAGCCAGACTGATTTTCCTCCCAGAAAACACATTACCATGTTTAAAAAAAAAAAATGTTCAAGCTGCTCCGTGGGAAATGTTATTTTTCAAATGTTCTGTTTCTGAAGTGGCAGCGTGATTACTTTTCTACAGCATTGTTAGTAGAACTCATAATCTCCCCAGGAAGAGCGTTGTGGGGATTTTCTTCTTGGAAGAAACAGCAGATTTGCTGCTCCCCAAAGATGCACTTGACTTAAGCACAATTCAAAATAACTAAAAACATAACACAGCAACGAATGAAAATTTGGCAATTTAGTTAAAATAAATGGTCTTATCTAGAACACAATGGGAGTATAAAAGAGAATTGCAAAAATAATAACTCTGGAACTTGGGTAGATTTTTACAACTTTCCAAGTTTGGTCTCCTCTAAATGGGCAATATGAAAGGAACTGGAGAGAAGAAAACAAAGGGGAAGTGAAAGACATGTCTTCATTAGAAAGAAAGAAATACGATAGCATGGAGAAAGCAGACCCAGCTTCAGAGGTTCCAGGAAACAGTGCCATCCTTTGTGATTTAGGCAGACCCCTACGCCCTGCCCTGTGCCACCGTGACAAACCTGTCTGTGCAGCAGCCCCTAGAAGGCACTTTCGCAGGAGCAGGACAGCGGTCTGGGGCGCGGCGGGGGCGGGCGCAGGTAGCCCTTGTCCCGCTCCTCCCTCCGGGCGTGGTGATAGTGGGGGTGGGGCCAGCGGTGGCGGTGGAGTGCCTGGTGGTCCCCAGCCCCCTCGTTGATCTCGGCTTCTCCCTCCCGCACGCAGCACACAACCCCCAGGCGCCTCCGTAGCCGCCGCCAGAGCCCACAGTCGCCCGCCTGGAAGAAGAGGTAGACGAAAGGGTTGAGGGCGCTGTTGGCCACCTCCACGACGCGCATCGCCACCACTAGGTCCTCTCCCTCCCAGTCACCCGCGGGCCCCGACGACCAGGCAGCTGCCAAGCGGGCGGCGAAGTAGGGTAGCTCGCAGCCCACGAAGAGCAGTGCCAGCGACAGGCTCATTTTCAGGCTCTGCACCTTGGCGCGGGGCAGTGCAGTGGGCAAGGGTGCTCGGGCCGGACTGGCCGACCAGGGTGCCCCAGCCACCGGAGCCTGAGACCCGCGCTGCCACCACACACACAACAGGTGGCCGCAAGAGACACCCATGATAGCGACCGGCGCCGCGAAGCCCACGATAGCTTCGTAGAGAGTGTAGATCTGCAGGTGCCAGCGCGGCAGGGGCGCGAAGATGCCCCCGCAGCGATGCTCCCCCGGCCAGGCGCTGGCGGCCGGAGGTGGAGGAGCGCCCCAGCGCACCACGAAGGTCGGCGGCAGTGCCAGCAGCAGCGCCAGCAGCCAGCCCAGGGCAGCCAGGGCGCGCGCGGGCAGCTGCGGGCCCTGCGGACGGCGCACGGCGAGCTGGCGCTCGAGGGCGATGAGCGCCACCAGGTGGGCGGAGGCGCCCCGCCCCGATGCCTGCAGTAGCTGGGAGAAGCGGCACGCCAGGTCGCCTAGAGCCGGACGCGGGTCGCCTAGCAGCTCCCAAGCCAGCTGCGACAACGCCGTGCCACCGCACGCGTACAGGTCGGCTGCTGCCAGCTGCACCAGCAGGAAGTCCATCTTGCGACGCTTGGGACCCGGCCAGGGCCGGCTGCTGCCGCCGCACAAGCGGCATAGCACCGTGGTGTTGCCCGCCACCGCGGTCACCAGGATGATTCCCATGAAGACCAGGTGGATCGGGTGGCTGGGTGGCCCGCGTGGCGGCGGCTGCGGCCCCGGGACAGAGGTCGCCTGCCCCGAAGTCAGGTTGAGACTCCAGCTCGGCAGGATGGATAAGGAGAGGTTGGGCGCGGGAGGCAGAGCGGAGGGGCTGAAGGGATTCTCCATCCTTAGTCCAGAGGAAGGAGAGGAACCTCTGAGGGCGGTACTTGCTTGAAATGCCAAAGTGGAGGCGAGGCGAGGTGGCACAGGCCGCACCGCTGGGTCTCTGTGACTTCTCAAAGTTAGTTGAAAAAAGCACACGCATCCGGGGCGAGATGGATTCGGGTGGATTTGTGCTTAGTTGTTTTTATAGGTTGTCCTCGTCATTTGTCACTCAAATGTGGGTTGTACATTCGAGGAACACACATGATCCCTATTCTCCACCTTCTCAACATTTTGCCCCCTCCTCCAATCCCAGCAAAGCTTCTTCTAATCCATGAGGCCACCCCCGCCCCCGCGGGATCGGTGGACCACAGGGCTCTGGAAACCTTGCCCTGTAACGTACAGCCAGACAGAAAGTTGTGTATGTGACCTCTGCAAAGACTAATTAATATTAACCCAGAAGCAAATAAGATAGTAAGCTTCTGACTGAGATTGTACACCCCCCCCCCCACCAATAAATGTCGTAATTGCTAACAGGAAAAAATACAAATACTATTTTTGATTAAAAAACAAAGAAAAACATTTTGTACTGCCACAGGTCCTCACTAGTCAGAGCAACACAGGGACATGAGGAACTCAGCAGGGTTCCCCATTTCCCCTATTCCCTATCCCGCAGGGCACCAGCGGAGTGCACACTAGGCATGCAGGCTACCACAGAGCTACACCCAGCTCCTAACAGCACCAGCTTCTTGAGCAGAGTCACCAGGTGACTCTGATAGGGTCTTATCTTTCTTCGCCTGCAGTGAGAGTGGTTTAACTGGAGAGAATTAAGGGCCATACTGTTGCCTGGCAATTAGGAGCAGCAGAGGTTTGCAGACGCTTTCCAATACTCCCGTTACTAGAAGCAGGGGATAACAGCTGTTCTCCTCTAGGGATGTACAGCTCGTTTTGTTAGTCTGAAGAGGACTCTAATAGGTTTTTTGTACAAATGGTGGTTCGTGTATTGAGTCCCCCAGTATTTTCATCAGTGAGGGATGTGTCAAGGCTCCTCTCTCTTGATTCTGCTTTCCAGCAGATGGGAGGTTGCTAGGAGGGACTACGCCTCCAATAAGCCTGGAGAAAAGGTGACTAAGAAAATGATACGGCGGCCAATTTTTAAAAAAGAAATCCAGCTCACAGGAAATGGCTTAGATTTAATGCTGCCAGTTTTAGCCCTGCTTCACAAACACATTTCAGTTTTCCCACTGGAAGCATTGTTGGGTCTTTTGTGCACCCATTTCATTAATCATGGTGAAGGCAGGATTTCTTATACTTCCTGATCTTGGGCCAGGGAGGTGTGGGTGTCTGCTGCTTCCCAGGCTGAAGTAATGTTTGCAACCTGCAGATGCAGGAGTTAGGAGGGCTTGGTAGGATGCATATCATCCTGCCAGTTGCTGTAGGGATCTCATTTCCTCAAGTCTATCACTTGACTGGAGACGTTTGTCATTGTCATACACCCAGAGCCTCATGCTGGACTAGACATATGGCAGGTATCAGTAACTATGTGTTCAGCGGATGAATTAGTGATTATATACTGCATGTCAGATAACTGAGCAAAGTTCTGGTCTTGACTATAAATCTGTCTCGTAATATGCCTTTTCCATTGGTACCGGTTTCATCTGGAGGAGCCCCAGTTAGACCCGAGGGTGTGTGGATGGTGACATCTTTGCAGGAACATTGAAGGAAGAAGTTCAGTGACAAGAGTGGAGAATTTCAGTCCTGATTGATCTTCATGTCCAAGGCATTTCTGTACCACATGGTCCAATCTTTTCTTCTGAACAGCCAATGACTGTCCTACAAATTCAAGTTTAATATTTCCCAATGTAATTCTACTGTTTGTGGGACTGTTCTCAGAAATTACAAAGCAAAATCTACCACTGAAAGTGCATTCCACAGAACTTTAGAAAGACTTGATAAAATATTGATTAAAATAAACAACAGTTGTTTTCCAGCGAAAACAGCGGCCACAGCTGCTCAGGCTGTGGTCATGGAGTACTCAGGGGACAAACTGACTCTGATCTTCTCCCCTTTATCTGTGTTCCTCTTTTTTGACATCATCTACTATCTGACAGTACTGAAGCAGTGGCCAGGGTATCAGTTCATGCATGGCATCCATTTGGTCATTTGGGGGGACAGGAAGTACTGGAAATTGGACTTAGGGCCTCATATGTGAAAAGGGGTGGCAGCAACATGGAATAATTCCCTGTCCAACTGTTGAGTGCTATGCTCCATTGCTTTGGTGGAGGAATTTTATCCTGTACACTACTTACAGAACCTCCACTGAGGTTTTTACAGACCATACTAATATTTTACTGGCATCTTTAATCTGGTATATTCTATTTTTTGCCCATGTGACCTGGTTTCTCAGGGCTATTCATTTCTACCTGTTTGACTCCTGGCTGTAGAATCAAAGATGTGATCAGAACTTGGAAAAAGTAGGTGGGATCACACATGCTCACAGCTATCACAGAAGTGGCTAGATAGTAAGCTAGATAGAAAGCTTTTGGATGGGCCCATGGTGCTGGTGGTGCTGTTGTCCCAACTCATGAACAGTTGCTAAAGGAGACTGGAAACTAGACTGATGAACGGCTGGAGATGTCCTTCCCTTCCAAGGTAACCTTGCCGGGTCAATATCTTTTACAATCCAGCAGACCAAGCTAGTCTCAGTTCCTTCACACCATCATTCTCTTGACTATAAAGGTAACCATGGTGGCAAAGTACTCTGCCATGGCTCCTGCTCCCTTGGAGGTACCTTGGGTCACATGCTGTTTGGCCGGCGGCAGCAGTTTTCATCATGTGTAAAGAAAAGTGAAGCAAAACTGCTGTCCAGTGGTTTGTCAACTTCCGCCTACCAGAGGCTCCAGGTGTGCTAAGACGCACATCAGGAACTTGTGAATCTGGGGCAGGCTTGGACTACATATCGAGTTCCAGGCCAGCAAGAGCTATACATTAAGGTCCTGTCTCAATGAAGAAAAAAAGAAAGACAAGGGAAGGCCTAACGTTATTCTAGTTCAGCTTAGAATTACTGTCGATTCCTCTCAGATTCTGACATTAGATAATTGTCTTGATTCTAAAGTTGTTTTTTAAAAAAGTTTTGTGCTGATTCCATTTTGAATTAAATTGTCCTGAAAATTCAATAGTGCCAGAATGGGTAAAGGTGTTTACCGTCAAACCTGGTGACCTCAGTTTCATCTTTGGGGACCTTTGTGGTCAAAGTAGAGAACTGACTCCACAGGTTGTCCTCTGATCTCCACATGCCTTACACACACACACACACACACACACACACACACACACACACACACACACTCATTGTTGTTGTTTTGGGGCTCTTTTTTGGGGGCCCACCACCAAGCTCCCAAATAAATCACACACAGAGGCTTATTCTTAATTATGAATGCCCGGCCTTAGCTTTACTTAACTTATCCCGTCTATCTTTTCCCTCCGGGCTTTTCCCATTCTCTTACTTCTGTAAACCTTACTTTTACTCCTTGGTTTGCTGTGTAGCTGGGTTGCTGGGTTGCTGGCCCCTGAAGTCCTCCTCCTTCTCTGGCTCCTAAATCTCTCCTCCCAGATTTCTCCTTCTGTATCTACTCCCTGCCTGCCAGCCCTGCCTATCCTTTCTCCTGGCTTGCTATTGGCCATTCAGTTCTTTATTAGACCATCAGGTGTTTTAGACAGGCACAGTAACACAACTTCCTAGAGTTAAACAAATGCAACATAAACAAAACTAACACACCTTAAAATAATATTCTACAACAGTTCATAAATAAAATAATTAAAATTAGCCCTTTAATTGTAAGGGCTAGAGAGATGGCTTGGTAGTTAAGAGCACTGGCTATCTACTCTTCCAGAGGACCCAAGTTCAATTCCTAGTACTAATATGGCAGCTCACAACTGTCTGTAACTCCAGTTCCAGGGGATCTAAGGCTGACTTCTGTCCAAGGACACCAGGGATACAAGCAAGCAAAACACCATATGCATAAAATTATGCATAATTATTATGATCCTATGTTTAATAATCCTAATGCTTAAATCACTGTGGGAACTTGGTAATTCTCTTCTGCTTTCTTTTTTTTTGAGACAGGGTTTCCCTGTGTAGTGCTGACTGTCCTGGAACTACCTCTGTAGAGCAGGATGGCCTCAAAGTTGGAAATGTGCCTGAGTTTGCCTACTAAATGCTGGAATCAAAGGTGTACACCACCATACACAGCTGCTTGGTAAATTTTTAATGCTGTCTTGGAGGGTCTGAGGAGACTGAGGTGAATTGCACTTACAGGGAGGAGCTTAAGTCTCTAAGCCATTCATTGTTCTATTGTTTTCATGTAATTAGTATGCACACCTACATTTGAGCTAGTAGATGCTTTTTAGTCTTTTTGTTGTTGTTGTTGTTTTTCAAGACAGGGTTTCTCTGTGTAGCTTTGGACCCTGTCCTGGAACTCACTCTGTAGCCCAGGCTGGCCTTGAACTCAGAGATTCTCCTGCCTCTGCCTCCCAAGTGCTGGGATTAAAGGCGTGAGCCACCACCGCCCGGCTAATTTTTTTGTTTGTTTTGTTTTGTTGCTTTTTAGACTTAACCAGGAGACAATGGGAGGTAGATTCTATGTACTTTTATTGAACCTTAATGTCATATTAAGATATTTTTGAGATCATATTAAGGTATATTTTCATTTGAGTTTGTGAATATAAAATAGACATGTATTAAGTGGAATGTCTCAGAAATTTATAAATGACTACAAATATAAGCTAATATAAACCCACTGAACAAGTAAAATAAAGGAGAGGGCTATGAAGAAAGCTTTCATATATAGCTTGAAAACATATTTGTTATGTAAAAAAATTGTTTGCAGATAAGCCCTTTACTTGGAAAACATAAGTATCAACTGAGAAGATACTGTAAGGCTGCAGAGTGCTCAGTGGGTTGAGAAGTGTTTCCTGTGAAAGCCTTACAACGAAGATCCATCCCTATACTCCATGTAAAAGTGAGGACAGAACCTACCATACAATGCTGTGTTTTGGCCTCCACACACAAATCTTAGACACACCTGCAAAAAATAATAATAAATAACAATAAAATTTAAATTAAAAAAGGAAAAGCTATTGCAAAGAGTAAAGAGGTTCAATACACAACAAAGAGTCTGCATAGACAAAAAAGAATAATACAGAGAAAGGTCCACTGAAATAGAAACGGCAACAGGCTTAGCCCTTAGCACACCTGACTCCATGCCGGGGGTGGGGTGGGGGTGGGTGGGTGCCTGCAGCAACGCCTGCCAAGATGAAGACAAAGACCTAATCCATTCAAGCCCACAGTTCTGGGAAAGTCTCTAAAGGTACTAACCTTGCTCTTTGGCTTCAGTAGTTCTGCTTCTGGATGACTGTTCTTGTTAACAGAAGAATGTCACTCTAGGGTGTGGTTTTTGTGTTTAAAAGCTTACCCTGTGAAAGACTCCAGACTACACTGGGATTCTGAACATCCAGGGTAGTCACTGGCCAGCTAAAAAAGACTTTCTATTGCCTTAAACCCATGTGCGAGCAGTTTTCTCTGGTAAATACCCCACAACAAACAGAATAAATAATGTAACAACTAGGGATAAATTCATGTCGGCTTCACATTGGGATTGCTGATCCGAGGCTTTACAAACGTAACAGCGAAGCAGTGCCCAAGTGTCCTTGTGAATGGTGGTATTTTCCCTTTCTTAGACAAGGTCTCATGTAACCCAGGCTGGCCTCTATGCAAATATGTAAACAAAGAGAAAAAGTAGATTATGTTCTTCAGAATGACTGTCATCAAGAACTTAATTCTTTCTAAATTAGGCTACAATTTTTTTTTTTTTTTTTTTTTTTGGTTTTTCGAGACAGGGTTTCTCTGTGTAGCTTTGCGGCTTTCCTGGAGCTCACTTGGTAGCCCAGGCTGGCCTCGAACTCACAGAGATCCGCCTGGCTCTGCCTCCCGAGTGCTGGGATTAAAGGCGTGCGCCACCAACGCCCGGCTAGGCTACAAATTTAATGACTTCTTTTAAAAGGACCTCAGGCCCTCCAAGACACAGTCAGCATTAAGAATTTACTAGGCAGCTGGGCAGGGTGGCGCACGCCTTTGATCCTAGCACTTGGGAGGCAGAGGCAGGCAGATCTCTGAGTTAGAGGCCAGCCTGGTCTACAGAGTAAGTTCCAGGACAGTCAGGGCTACACAGAGAAACCCTGTGTTGAAACCACATCCCCTCTTTAAAAAAAAATGAAAGAAAAGAAAAAGGAAAAAAAAAAGGATTTTCCATTTTGATAACTAGAAAATTGTCCAAATTTGTACGGAAAAATTAAGCAAGAGTACCTGGGGCAGAAAGAGACTAGTCCAGTGAGGCACAGGGCACCAGACTAAAAGGCAGTCTGGCAGGAAGAGAGCACTCAGAAAGGACACACTTGTGAATGGGACCTTGATACAATCAACTCAGTGGATGAAAAGATAATGCATTGAACCTAAGATGTTATATAATGAAGTGGAGAAGATATAGTTCACACAACAAAAGGCCAATAGTTTAGCAATTAAACAAAACGGAAGAAAAGAGCATCACCAAGAAACCAAAGTTAGATCTTTAATATGTAATATATTCTTACATGGATCAAAGATCTAAGGGTTAAAAATAAAACTGGTTATGAACATCAGAGAGAAGAGCATTCTAAATAGGACACAAACCCCAAAAGCCACAAAACAAAGACTCATAAACATTTTAAAGAGTGTTTTAATTTAAAAATCATAATATTTATTTGGTACAAAGATTTGTAAATAAGTTACAAGAAAGTACAAATTTCTACATGTAAAAAAATTCCAGGTCAATATCAAAAGACAAACTACAAAGAAAACATTATTTTCAGTGTTTTAAAAAATGTTTTTTTATTATTTTTAAAATTTTATGCGCATGGATGCTTTGCCCGCATTTATGTCTGGGCACTACATGTGTGCCTGGTGCCCTTGACGGCCAGAAAAGGACACTGGCTTCCCCGAACTGGAGTTACAGACCGTTGTGAGGCACCATGTGGATACCAATAATTGAATCTGAGTCCTCTAGTTGAGTAGGAAGTGCTCTAACCACTGACCCATCTCTCCAGCCCTTTTTTCTCTTTTATTTTTTAAAAGGCTAATATCTAAAGCATGCATGCAATGGAAAAGCAGACTTACAACTAATAAAGAAAACGGCCCATAACAGACATAGGGAAAGTCATCCTGATGCAAATTCTAATGGTTATTGGATCTATAAAACAATGTCAGTACTCACAATAAATAAAGGTAAAATATTTGATATTTATTGGGCTGAGATGGCAGGCATGCATTTCTGATGAGAATGCCAATTACTAGAACTTCTTTAGAAACAACTTGGGAAAATCTATGCAAATTCTATAGATTCTTGACCCAGCAATTTCACTTCTCAGCATCTATTTTAATTGCCAATAAGAAATAAGTAATCCAGAGCACAATATGCAAAAAGAAAGTGTATATTTATAATATATAATAGCATATTACCAATTGTGTGTACGCCCGCATGTTGTGTGTAAAGAGTACACTCATTTCAGTGGTGGCCAATGTACAGCTTGTCTACAAAAGGATACACGCACGGTGGTTGTAGTTGCCTTTTGGAGGGAGCTGACTGGGAAAGGAAGGAGTTTCATGTTCTACCTTTTGAAGCTTTACCTTTTGCACATTTTTTTTTAAACAAAAGAAATAAAACCAGCTATGTCCAGAGTCTGTGTCCCATTTAATAGTTCTAACACATCAAATACATTCAAAAATTACATAAATAAGTAAGTTATGAAACATCATGATTCATAAGTAATAACCAACAGTTGTTAAAATATTTCATATTCTATATTATCCAAAGAAACAACAAGAATGCATGCTCCTCTCCTTTAAATACCTCTGCTATTGAACCGTCAGAGGTCTGCAACAATAAGGTCTTAGTAGTAACCAGTTTTGAAAATATGTAGTTCTGTAATCATTGGCACTTAAGATATAATACGTATTTTAAAAGAAAGTAAAATTAGCAATTACTAAGGCTATTTCAGTTTAATACTTATCAACACATTCATATGTATCTTGACAAAGTTTTGTTGTCATCTACAGCTATTGGGGAAGAGTGGGCTGTGAGCCACTGTTGGATGGCCTTTTCATACTTCCATGGTTCTTTCTGCCAATCCTGATGCCACCTAAGGTGGGCTATAACAGCCGAGTAATTTTGCCCTACGCTCTGTTTCCACATGATAAACTGCTCTCTATTGTACTGATGGACAGAAGCAGACACTTTAGGGTAGTTTATAATAGAACAAAGCTTCTGGTCTAAAGAATAAGTAATTTCTGGAAATTCTGTAGCAATATTTGTTAGCTCATCTGGATCTGAGGAAAGATCTGAAAGAAAAGAAATGGAACAGTTATGTGCTAAAACTGTTTTTTAGAATATCCTTGTGACAGGTAAGTACAGGATTTATTTTCCTTTTCCATTCTTAGTGTAAGATGGGCAGGATGCATTCACATGGCACACAGTGACCTTTCAATCAGCAGCACACCACATACTCAACCGTGTTCCCTAACATTACATCCCCAAATGACTCACAGCCACCTTAGGTCACTGATCAAGGAATGCTGTGGACAGTACACTAAAAGTGAAACACTTGTGTTAATGGATGACAAGTATCTTCCCATCACCGTCCTACCACACTGGTTTTTTTTCTTATGTGTTCTTTGATGCCAGAAACAGCCCAACCCTCATAATTAGTAAGCTGGCTTAGAATTTTTCCTGTTTCCTGTTTCTTGATTTTGACACATAGGCATGCTTATAAACGCCCCAATTATAACCATCTCACACTTCTCAGCTATAACAATTCCTCACACAATAAACCATGTTCATTTTTGACTAAATCCTTTTTTCTTTAAGTATCTTATTGCTGGGGGTTCTGAAAATTACACTAACCAGTATGTCCATTTGAGCAAACAGCCATGGAAATAAAGCACTTTTCTCAATCAGTACCAGTGAGAAATAATGGCAAATACTCCAGATCCACATATGGTCTTTTTACATGAGATGGGAAGACAGAGGATTCATCTCAGAATACCACTTTTACTGGAGAAACAGCAAGTCAAAGACTTACAGGCACTGACCTCAGAGAGGAAGGCACTCTACGTACAGGAAAAATTTCTGTGGGTCTATGTGGGTTCCCTGGACAGGAGGTGCCTGAAGGCACATGTAACTTTGCCAGTGGACTAAAGAGGCACCTCTTGAGGAAAGAACGGTCCATGAATAAATGCTAGAGAGTACCGTCATGGTTGGTGCACCTACTGGCCCTTCAGTCACATTTGCCTTTTGCAGAATGTGTTGTAAAGTTGTTTCTGTGGTGGTATTGTGTTTCCCAAAATATTGTGTACCTTAATAAACTTATCTGGGGTCAGAGACAGAATAGCCACAATATTAAACAGAGGTTAGGCAGTAGTAGCATACGCCTTTAATCCTAGCATTCCAGAGACAGAAATCCCTCTGGATCTCTGTGAGTTCAAGGCCACATGGGAAATGGCCAGGCGTGGTGACCCACACCTTTAATCCCAGAAAGCACGCCTTCAATCCCAGGGAGTGGTGGTAGAAAGCAGAAAGGTATATAAGGCGTGAGGACCAGAAACTAGAGGCATTTGCCCTGGAGAGGCCTTTAGCCTGGAGAAGCATGTGGCCTGGTTAAGCTTTCAGGCTTCTAGCAGCAGTTCAGCTGAGACCCATTCTGGATGAGGGCTCGGGGCATCCAGTCTGAGGAAACAAGACCAGCTGAGGATCCGGCAAGGTGAGATAGCTGTGGCTTATTCTGTCTCTCTGACCTTCCAGTGTTCACCCCAATAACTGGCTCAGGTTTGATTTTATTAATAACTGTAAGATGTAAATGCATTTTCCTTAGTAATCCATTAACTGGCCAGTATCCACTTAAAAACAGACACAGTGCTCTGATGAGCTGAGGGGGAAGATGAAGAAATCAGAAACCAGGAACAGACAGCAGATGCAATATCACTTTCCATCGATGGTCAAAATAGAAGGGGGCGCCTCATCATAGAGCTGCTAAGATGAGCCCCTCAGATTAGTTGTTGTGCATGATTGCTTGATTACACAGCAATGGGTTCCAGTGACTCTCTTCTGATTTGGTTAGGTTTGCTGGGCCTGGTGTAGGAGCTCTGTGGATTTCATTTAACAATGTCTATGAAGGTACATGAGTTGCTCTGTTGGAAGCTAGGAATTCCTGTTCTTAAACTTAAGGAAGTTAGTCCTTTGGCCCCTAAACAATCATTTCTAGTTAATAATTCTGATATTTGTAACTAGGATGGAAACTTATGGATAAATATTAACAATGGCCTTGACACCTATTTTATGTACAGCATGGGGATAAAATATAAGAAAAACTAGCTGGACGGGGGTGGCGCATGCCTTCAATCCCAGCACTGGGGAGGCAGAGGCAGGCGGATCTCTGTGAGTTCCAGGCCAGCCTGGGGTTTACACAGAAAACCTTGTCTCAAAAAACCAAATAATAATAATGATAATGATAATAAATAAAATAGGGGAAGAAAAACTCTAAATCAAAAAATGCTGTTTAAAAATGAATTCACAGAGAGGGACACTAGAAGGCATTTTTCACAGGGTAGAAGGAGCTGTGGGGTTTGTCCTTAGACCCATGCTGAACACTTAGTTTTATGACTTGCTAGTTCTGAGGCCCTGAACAGCTTTCTGGGACCCCATTTCCTTCTCAGTAAAGCGAAGAGAATGATATGCTCTCACAGGGCCGTGAGGAACATTAAAGAATGGATGTAGAATGGACAGACTCCCCAAGAGCGAGGCATTGATCACAGAATCAATGAAACTTGGGTGTGATGAGAAGGTGTTGACTGATGATGGAGAAAAAGAACAAACATTGGAAGATCTTACCAGGAAGCAATGGTTGTGTGAGATCTGGACACCAGGCCACAGTGTGCTGCCTCCAGTTTCAGGTGCTGATGTGTGAGGCAGCGGCTCCTCTTTCATTAGTGAACACTGATAACTCACACCATCAAATGTCCTTTACCATCAGCACTCAATAGAGAGGACATGTGGATTTTATAAACAGAGACTAATCTAAACTCTAAACCATGAGACTGGGGTGACCTACTGTAGCTTGCCCCAGTATGAGAAGCAATAGGTATTCGTTTATTTTAAAGACAACTCTCTTGATCACGTGATGTAGATCAGCTCAGTCCACTTAGAACGCATCAAGAAACTTACCAAAGAGTTGGGGCCGCACGGAAGTACCGTCAGAGTAGGCTACATACTTCCACTGGCCGGTTCGCAGCATGTAGGTGGAGGCGTTCACGTTGCATCCATGGAATTCACTTAGAATCCAAGGTGGACGGTGGATTTTGAATGTCTGCTCATTTGTAGAAGCCTCTGACGACAGCCCCAACAAAGAGTACCCACTGAGGGTCTGAGGCAGAGCAATCCCAGCAATATCTTTGGAACAAAAGCAAAATGCTTTTTTACTAATTCATTGGAGTTATCTCAAAACATCATCTCTATTTTCCCATCACCAAGGGTTGCAAAAGGTATCATATACGGATTCTGTAACCTCACTGCCTAGGCTGAAGTGATGACACTGTGAACCACGTTACCTTGAGTGAGTTAGTAAGTTCTCTGACTGTTCCTCATTTCCTTCTTTTAAGAGATATTTTATTTATTTATTTTTATTTTATGTGCATTGGTGTTTTGCCTGCACATTTGTCTGTGTGAGGGTGTTGGAGTAATAGACAGTTGTGAGCTGTCATGTGGGTGCTGGGAATTGAACTTGGGACCTCTGGAAAAGTAGCCAGTGCTCTTAACCACTGAGTTATCTCTCCAGCCCCATGTTTCCTCATTTCTAAGAGAGGTATAATAAGAAAACTTCTATCTCAAATGTTCATTTTTGGTGAAAACTAGCTAACTTACTTAAATTTGAGAACAGTGTCTGACACATAAGGGCCCTCCATCAAAATTACTTGGTATCATCAGTTCTTTGTTTTCTGAACAGTGGTTTCTCTAGGTTTATCTTATAGGATAATAATAAGGCCGACACAAAGAGGGGTTAGTAGTAGCAAAAGATTACGGAAGTTAAACACTACCAGGTAATTTATTGTAGACAAAATTTTATTGTTGATGTGTCTTATGAACTCAAAAGTGGTACATGGTACATCCTGTGCTCTGAAGTGACTTGATGATTATTTATCACCTGTCAAATACTCAGAATAAGAACACATGAAATAAATCAGTTTAAAAAAGGATGCATTTTAAACATGGATCTTAAAGAGAATGCTAGTAAAAAACCAAATTGTATTGGCATAAAACAGACATATTGATCAATGGAATTGAATTGAAGACCCAGATGTAAATCCACACACCTATGGACACCTGATTTTTGATAAAGAAGCCAGAAATATACAATAGAAAAAAGAAAGCATCTTCAACAAATGGTGCTGGTTTAACTGGATGTCAGAAGATTGCAAATAGATCCGTATCTATCACCTTGTACAAAACTCAAGTTCAAGTAGATCAAAGACCTCAACATAAAACCAGATAAACTGAACCTCATAAGAAGAAAAAGTGGGAAATAGCCTTGAATGCATTGGCATAGGAGACAACTTCCTGAAGAACAGACCAATAGCACAGGCACTAAGATCAACAATTAACAAATGGACCTCGACGGGTGCTGGTAGCACACGTCTTTAATCCCAGCACTTGGGAGGCAGAAGCAGGTGGATCTCTGAGTTTAAGGCCAGCTTGGGCTACAAAGCAAGTTCCAGGATAGCTAGGACTGTTAACACAGAGAAACCTTGTCCCGAAAAATTAAAAAAACAAAACAAAACAAAAAAAACCCCAACCAAATGGGACCTTATGAAATTGAAAAACTTCTGTAAGGCAAGGGACACCGTCAACAGTCAACAGGACAAAACAGCAGCCTGCAGAATGGGAAAAGATTTCCACCAACTGCAAATCTGACAGAGGACTGATCTCCAAAATATATAAAAAAAACTCAAGAAACCAGACATCAAAAAAAACCTAGTAATCCAATTAAAAGTGAGGTATAGATATAAACAGAGAATTCTCAACAGAAGAATTCTCAAATGGCTGAGAAAAACTCAGAGAAATGTTCAACATCCTTAGCCATGAGGGAAATGCAAATCAAAACGACTCTGAGATTCCATCTTACACCTGTGAGAATGGCCAAGATCAAAAACACAAGCAACAGTTCATTCTGGAGAGGATGTGGAGCAAGGGGAACACTCCTCCATTGCCGGTGGGAGTGTAAACTTGTTCAGCCACTTTGGAAATCAATATGGCA
>CABHPR010105449.1:0-12632 GCA_902168415.1 Peromyscus melanophrys
ATAGATATAGATATAGATATAGATATACACACATACATACAAAGGACCTGGTGCAGACCAGTGCTGGTCCTGTGCATGCTGCTTCAGTCTCTGTGAGTCCATCCATGACCTTTGCTCAGTTGATTTACAGGAACTTGTTCTGGTGTCCTCCATCCCCTCTGCCTCTTACATCTTTTCTGCCTCCTCTTCCTCGGGGTTCCCTGAACTCTGAGGGGTGGGATTTGATGGAGACATCTCGTTTATAACTGTGTGTTCCAAGGTCTCTCTGCGTAATGTCTGGTTGTAGGTCTCTGTATTTGTTCCCATCTACTGCAAGTGGAAGCTTCTCTGATGATGGCTGAATAAGGCACTGATCTACGAGTATAGCAGATTATCATTAGTGGTCATTTTATTGCCCCCCCTTTTTTTTAGACCAGTAGTATTTGGTTTTACCCTAGGTCTCTGGGCTATCTAGTCTCTGGTTCTTGGTCACCCAAGCAGTGTCGGGTATGGGTTCCTGAACATCTTGTGGAGTGGGCCTTAAGTCACACCAGACATTGATTAGTTACTCCCACAAGCTTTGGCCACCATTGCCCTAGCATATTTTGCAGGCAGGACAGATTGTAAATCTAAAGTTTTGTGACTGGGTTGGTGTTTACCTTTCTCTTTTCATAGTCTGCCTTTAGCCTGTACTGAAGACACTAGAACATAGGGGTAAAGATTGTATGTAGGCACCAGCTGGACTTCTCTGTGTTTAAGGATTTGTGTGGGTGTTGTCTCCAGCAATGGGGCCTTGCTGTCAACCTGTTCTCTTGGCAACACCTGGATTGTTTGGGGATTTCCATGGGATCTCTTTGGCCAAGAACTTGACTAGATGTAACCCAGTTCTGGAACTAGAAGCTTTGTTTGGTGACAAGATGGCCAGTTGGGACTCCATCTCCTCCATTGTTTGGAGACCCCATTAAGATCGCCTTGACATATTTTAGGAAGTTTCCACTGCACCAGCTTTCCATACACCTCTCAAATACTCCTCAATCCCAGTTGTTTCTCCCTGCATTTCCTCTTTAACCCTAAATCCTTTGCCCCTCCTCACCCGATCCTCACATTCTCCCACCCCCAGCCCACCCATAAAATCTATTGTATTTCTCCCTTTTAGGGAGATCTTTGTGCCCCCACCACAGCCTCTTCCCCTATCCCTAACCTCTCTGGGTCTTTGGATTGTAGCTTGATTATCATTTATTTAATGGCTGATATCCCTATATAAGAAAATATATACCATATTTATCTTTCTGAGTCTGTGTTACCTCACTCAGGATGATTTTTTTCTAGTTCCATCCATTTGCCTGCAAATTTCATGGTGTCATATTTTTTTTTAACAGTTGAGTAATACTCCATTGTGTCAATGTACCACATTTTATCCGTTCTTTCTTTATCCATTCTTTTGTTGAGGGCCATCTAGGTTGTTTCCAGGTTCTGGCTATTATGAACAGAGCAGCAATGAACACAGTTGAGCAAGTGTCCTTGTGATAGGGTAATACATCCTTTGGGATATGCCCAAGAGTGTTACAGCTGGATCTTGAGGTAGATCAATTCCCATCTTTCTGAGGAACCACCATATTGAATTCCATAGTGGCTGTACAAGTTTCCATTCCCACCAGCAATGGGGGAGTGTTCCTCTTACTCCACATCCTCGCCAGCGTGAGCTGTCACTTGTGTTATTGATCTTAGCCATTCTGAAAAGTATAAGACAGAATCTCAAAGTAGTTTTGATTTGCGTTTCTTTGATGGCTAAGGATGTTGAGCTTTTCTTTAAGTGTTTAGGATATGTTCTTGGTTGATGATTGATGTGGGAAGGCCCAGACCACTGTGGGCAGTGCCGCACCTGTCCTAGTGGTCCTGGATGGTATAAGACGTCTGGTTGAGGAAACCATGGGGAACAAGCCATTATGCAGCTCTCCTTCATGGCTTCTGCATTAGTTCTTGTCTCTAGGTTACTGCCCTTGACTTCTCTCAGTCATGGCCTGTGATCTGAGAGTTGTAAGCTGGAATAAACTCCTTCCTCCCCAAACTGATTTTGGTATCAGTGTTTTATCACAGAAATAAAAATTCTAAGACATATAGTATTATCTATTTCCTTTTTACTAGCAAAATACAACTATTATTTAATTAATTTTAAAATCCTGGCAAACTGTACTGTATGACACCTTAAATATTAATAAAAACATTAGTATTTAAGGTATAAACCCCATAAATGTTGTTTTATTAGAGATTGATACTTCCTGTATAATTTGGATAAGAACATTTGACTTAAATTTTTCATTATGTCTAGCAAAGCAAATGGAATTAAAGATGCTTTGTTAAGGATGGGCATGTTATAGAATGCTTGGCAGGACTGAAGCTGTTTTATCGTAACACTTTAAACATTAATAAAAAAAATATGTATGTTTCCATACACATGTATATATGGAAAAATTTATTTGTTTTAGTTGAAAGACTTTGGATTTAAAATGCAGATAACCCAAAGTGGAGTTTCATTTGAAAGACTTAAGATAAGTTTTTGTCAATTTAAAAACTTGATTTATTAATCCAAATTAGATAATGAGAAAAAAATCTTTTTTATAAAGACAGTGAAAATACTTGAATCTTTCAAACATGAAAACTAGTTTTGAGTAAGGTGAGGGTTCTGGGTAACAAACAATCATAATAAAAAAAATTAATGAATGAAAATAATATTCTCATTTATAACTTCATTAAAACCAAGATTATCATTATTTTATCATTTAGGGATGTACCAAGTAAAATATTTAATGTCAGAAGCAAATTTTCAAATATCTAGTTATAAAAGGATTTACAAAACACACACACAAAAAGGAGGGAAAGGTTCGGTTACTTGTGGGACTCGCTTATCAATGGAGTCTCAGATGAGTAGCACCCGGCATTTCTGAAACCCACCTGAGTGTGCTCCAGATGAAGCTGGTGTGCTCGATGTGAGAGGCTCATGGTCTACAGTCCAGGAGTGGGTTAGAAGGACCCGGACACGGTCTTTTTCCTCCAATCAGCAGAGAATTGTCTATGTAATGTGTTTTTTTTTTCTTTTACTTGTATTTATATACATATGCACATACATACAAAGCATATCTAAACACAGAGAATACG
The DNA here is from genome assembly GCA_902168415.1 of Peromyscus melanophrys. Lineage (NCBI taxonomy): Eukaryota > Metazoa > Chordata > Mammalia > Rodentia > Cricetidae > Peromyscus > Peromyscus melanophrys. The sequence goes on from CABHPR010105449.1 coordinate 3,136, forward strand.
TCATCCTTTTAATCCTTGAAACACAGAGGTTGGCACTTCAGCAGTTATCTGATAGGGAAAACTGCACCTGGAGCTGGAATAATTGTCTCTTAAAATTGATTTCTATCCTCAAGCAGTAGGGGACGTGTAGTAGAACCAGAACTAAGATAAAGATCAAGGAGATCTTGGCCAGAACTGTATAATTACGTATATCTTGCCGTTTAAAAACAAAACTTTTTTTTAAAAAAAATTTAAAAGCTCATGTAAATTGTCTTCAAGAAAGAAAAGATCTAAGACCGTTACCCATCACTCCTTGTTTTATTTAAGTGGTCATGTTGATTAAATACTCTCTTTGTCTTTTGCTGTTATTTTGACCCTTTAATTTGTGGATTGGAAATGTGGTCAACCCTAGCTTATTGGGATGTTTCCCCTTAAAATCTTAGTTTTACTGTGAGCCAAAAGGAAGCTGAGCTAGCTTAACAATTTTAGTTTACATGATCACTTCTGAGTCAATTTGGTAAGGAGTAAGTGATATAAACATATGTATCCATTATTTCAGATATAATCCAGCCTTAATAAAAAACATTTCATGCTTTTTATATTGATGTTTTGAAAAAGAAGTTACTCGATTTTTTTACTCATGACCATTATACAAATGAAATAAATTTGTAATTAATTTATGTTTATTTAGAACCTGTTTTGGAAGGAAATTCTTATCAAAATCTATGTATATAACATTAAATTTTACAGCTGAATGAAGACTTTTTTATGATCTAATGAATGTTTTTGTATAAATGATTAGTGCTTTAAGGTTTTATGAAACAATAGACTCAACGACATCATTTTAATCAGTTTTAAGATGTTCAGAGCACCCAGGTTGGGACACAGTCTGTATTCATCAGGCCTTTCTGTTTTTTGTTTTGTTTTGTTTTTTTCAAGACAGGATTTCTCTGTGTAACAGAGCCTTGGTTGTCCTGGAACTCACTCTGTAGACCAGGCTGGCCTCAAAGTCACAGATCCTGCCTGCCTCTGCCTCCCGAGTGCTGGGATTAAAGGCGTGCGCCACCGCCGCCGCCGCCGCCGCCGCCACCACCACCACCTGGCTTCATCAGGCCTTTTATTAAATCACCAAAATACTCACATTTGTGAATCTGCACATATACATTATAATGGAGCATGCCAAAAAAATTTTAATTAATAACTCTAGCACACAGTAAAAATGAGTAAAAAAAAAAAAAAAAAAAACTGATATGGCCACAGTCTGTTAATTTTTTTTGACACGAACAACATATGAAAACAATTATTATAGATAGGCACGACACAATTACATGAAATCCAGGTGCATCCAGGTTTTTTGTTGTTGTTGTTTTGTTTTGTTTTGTTTTTTTAAGTAGAAAGTTTGTCTCCCTGTCTCTTTAAGATGTGAGAAAGCCTTAGTAGCATAGAAGATCAAACGGTGAAGTCTGTCATGCAGATTTAAGGTACCGTCTTTCCTTCTTTTTAAAAGCTAAGTAGCTGAGAGGAAGATGCCTTTACCGATGAAAATGTTTTTCTCGACATTATTTTAGGCCAAAGGTTTTCTTTTTCTTTTTTTTTCTTTCTCCACTCTTTTGATTTATAGTGAAGCTAAATCATGTTTCCCACGCTTACGCTTGTGTTCGTAAAGGAAAAAGGAAAGAAATAAAAGAAGTGAAGAAGTGTACTTTGCTTTGTTTTGTTTTACTGTTGTTGCGTGGTGTTTTGATCAGGCCTTAGCTTCTGGCCCAGTGTCAGTCTGGAATAGAGTTCCCTTCCGAGATCTGACAGACAGTGGGGGTCTGCGGGCCTCTTGGATGGGGTGGCCCAGGCATGCTCTGCACGGCCATTCCCCCAACATTTTGGTCATGACAAATGCTCAGGGGGCCACCTTTTTAAAACCTCTCATAAAGTGAGAACATACAGAGTTAAATTGATCTATTTTGACCTTGAAAGGGTTAGAGGTCAGCCCAATCTTCAGCATACCATAGAGAAAGGAAGCAGGGAAAATGATTTTTATGGTTTGGGGGTCACCACAGCATGAGGAACTGTATTAAAGGGTCGCAGCATTAGGAAGGTTGAGAACCACTGGCTTAGAGGATGGCAGCATAGCTTCCCATCATCCTTAGCAGCCCCGAGGAATTCTTTCAAGCTTTAGGGACCTCAAGTCAGGTCAAACTGTGATTTATTCGTGGCTTCAATGTTGCAAAGAATTTTGGGCCAATATAATAAAGCTATTGTAATGTAAAAGAATAGAGGCACTTAAGGGAAAACTATGACAGCTCCAAGTGTGAGTGCGGCTTCCCAAGGGAAAGCAGCCATTACAGTGGGAGTTTTTTAATGTAGCATGGAATTCCTCTCTCTCTCTCTCTCTCTCTCTCTCTCTCTCTCTCTCTCTCTGTTTTCTTTCTTTCTTTTTTTTTTTTCCGAGACAGGGTTTCTCTGTGTACCTTTGCGCCTTTCCTGGAACTCGCTTTGGAGACCAGGCTGGCCTCGAACTCACAGAGATCGGCCTGCCTCTGCCTCCCGAGTGCTGGGATTAAAGAGTGTGCCACCACCGCCCGGCTTCTTTGTTTTCTTAAACCAGGCCATAATCTTTTCCTTTGATACAGAGTTTTATCCTGCTAGGAGATAAAGAATTAAAGGCAAGGTCAGAAAGAGTCCCAAGTAGGGGGTTATTCTCAGAACTTACCTCTAGTTCTTATATAACCTCTAAATTTTTAAAAATTAAGTTATTTATTTTCAATATTTCATTTTAACTCACACATGGTTTTTAGAGCTCTTATTAACTTTTGTAAATTACCAATTTTATAATCTGCCCCCAGGTTGAAGATGATTTTTACATTCCATTTAAAGCAGGCTGCCCATTCGTTGTCTTTTGTTTTATTGCCTAAGGCTTTTAGTTTTTGAGCACAAAATACCAGTTTTGGAATAATCCCTGTTGAGGGAAAGATAAAGCAGTGTTGCTGGAAAATTTCTCTCGAGCTCCCAAGTCCTGCCAGCTCCCAAGTCCCGCCAGTCCCAGAAACCACTTACAAAATAAACACACAGACGCTTACATTATTTAAACTGCTTGGCCATTAGCTCAGGCCTATCATTGTCTAGCTCTTACTCTTATATTTAGCCCATTTCTATTAATCTCTACTTTGCCACATGGCTCGTGGCTTACCGGTACTTTACATCTTCCTTGTTCTGGCCGCGGCTCCAGGCAGTCTCTCTATCCTTCCTTTCTCCTCAATTTTCCTCTCTGTTAGTCCCGCCTATACTTCCTGTCTGGCTATTGGCCAATCAGTGTTTATTGACATATAGCGATATCCACAGCAAAGCAGCGTTATCTTTGGTTCAACTTCTCCATTTTTCCAATACTTGCAAGTTGGAAGTCTATAATTATCACAAAGCCATCTGGAGCACTGGATAAGGGTTTATCTCCAAAAACTTCCTACTTTTTGGAATTTTGTTTCTCATTGTTTTTCTTTTTCCTGAAAAATTCTAAGCCTCTGTTTGCCTGCTGGGGATATGGGTTTGGATCAGGATTTTGCGCTGTTCTCCAATGGGCTTTCTCAGCAGTCACTGAGATACTAGCTTCTCCCACTGGGTCTCAGCGTGATCCTCCATGTTTACAGTGCGAGGGTGCTGGAGATATTGGGAGATCAAACCCTTGTGTGTGTCCTCCCAGATAAACCAATCAAGTTGTTTCTGACCCAGGAATGGAGTATGTCTGTTGGGTGGTGGCACGCTATGGGGATCTGCTCCTGGCCACTCCACAGTGTTGGGTTGTAGGGAGTAAGGGCCACTTACCGTCAGGACCCTTATGATCAGGCACTCATAAAATTCCTAAGCCAAAGGCTTAGCCAAGAGTGGCGAGCAAGAGAAGCCAGAGAAAAATGGAGAATTTGGTATCTGAGGAGTGTCAGGAGTGTGGTGGTATTGTGTTCCAAAATATTGTGTACCTTAATAAACTTATCTGGGGTCAGAGACAGAACAGCCACAATATTCAACATAGAGGTTAGGCAGTGGTAGCATACGCCTTTAATCCTAGCATTCCAGAGACAGAAATCCCTCTGGATCTCTGTGAGTTCAAGGCCACATTGGAAATGGCCAGACGTGGTGACACACGCCTTTAATCCCAGAAAGCAAGCCTTTTAATCCCAGAGAGTAGTGGTAGAAAGCAGAAAGGTATATAAGGCGTGAGGACCAGAAACTAGAAGGAAGCAGTTTGGCCTGGTTAAGCATGTGGCTGGTTAAGCTTTCAGGCTTCTAGCAGCAGTTCAGCTGAGACCCATTCTGGATGAGGACTCAGAGGCCTCCAGTCTGAGGAAACAAGACCAGCCGAGAAGTTGGCCAGGTGAGGGTAGCTGTGGCTTATTCTGTCTCTCTGACCTTCCAGTGTTCACCCCAATACTTGGCTCAGGTTTGATTTTATTAATAAGACCTTCAAAGATTCATGCTACACAGGAGACAGCCAAATGATAATAAGTTAAAATGCTCCAAAAGCAAAGAAGACCAGGACAAGGGAAAACAGAAAGCGGGATGTCTTCAAAGGTGAACCAGATGCTGAAAACGTGCCCAACAGTCAGACTCCACAATGCCTCTATCTGAAAGCCAAAACAGATGTCTAGGCCAAAAAGCTTCTGAAGCAAACGAAATAGATAGCTTAAAACAAATGCCTTGAAAGAAAAATCACGAACAAAACAAAACAGAGAAGTATCTACTAAATAGGATCCTTAGAATAAGCAAAGGGTCCATTGACCAAACTAAAGAAGAGCTGATAGGGCCCTGGAAGAAGTCATCGCAGTCCACCTGAGGACATATGGCGGGATGGCTTGGACTCTGCGGGTCTATGACAGTACCTCGCTTCCATCCAGGTAACACCTCCTGTGGAAAATGGGTTATTCTTGAAGCCCCACATTGGATACTATAACTGTTGATGAAAAAAAAGGGCATAGGGATAGTTTATTCTGGAGCCAAATATGAGTAATTATGACCCAGGAACACAGATCTTCCAATGTGGAAGTCGGTTCATGAAGTTTTTATAGTAATAGAACAAAGTCATAAATCAAGCCATTTTGCAAATACAGTGGTGGAAACATCAGAGGTGTATTCCAGCCAACCAGAGAAATCTCAGCTGTCAGCCTCAGATGCTACCTTATATCACATATTTTACCCTTTTGGTAAGATAATAATAATAATAATAATAATAATAATAATAATAATAATAGGGCTTAGTTAATGCATTACAAAAGCTTTTCATCTGTTAGTCACAGGAGGGTAAGTCTGATTCATAGATGAACAAGAAATTGCTATTGAGGGGGCTGAAGCTAGCCCAAGATGACTTCTAACTAGGCTCTGGACCTGCAACATTCCAACCTCTCCACATCACTGAAGTTCTACTGGATCAGCCAGCTGTTGCTGAAGCTTCTGTTCAGGATTCTCGTTCACACGGGTACTCCGGTTTCCCTGGAGAATGGGCCTGAGTTGTAAGTGCAGGAGGAGTGCCGGGTTCTAGCAGGCAGGGTTTGGCCATGAACAGTATTCCGAACTGAGGCGGCCCTGATTGCCGTACTTTTTGAGAGCTGAGGAGAAGAGCACTAGCTCTCAGGAAATAACAACTTAATGCTAAGTGAAGGCACAGTGACATCACCGAAATTCTGAGCTCAGAGACAGCAGGGGAAGGGCTGAACTGGCACAGAGTGAGTGGCCGGTAGCCCGGGTGACAGCGCAGACCCCACGGTCTTAGGTCAGCATCAGGTTCCGGGCAAAATTTGACCCGATCCTACTGCCATTAAAATGCCTAGTTTGGTTTTTGTGTATGTTTTGAATTTCAGTTTAAAGTTTATTTTGCATTTACAGTTCTTATCTCTATGAGTTAGCAGCCAGATCATGTCAAATGTTATGCTTGCTTGCGGAGCAGAAATTGACGGGGATCCATTAGAGAAATTCTAGTGCCGCTGATTGTCCCAGCCTGAGGCTTATGGAAGATGAAGCACAGGACTGTAAGAACAGTGTTAGGATCCAGCTGCTCAGGCCGTACTACCTGCAGCAGCCGCTCCCCTCTCAGACCTACCCACAGGCCCCCTACTGAGACATTGTGACTCTCTAGCTAAGGGACTACTGGGTATCAGGGGTTTTCACCCAAGGAAGTGAGTTTGCTGCTCCCTACTCCCCGCCTCCTGCCCAGGAATCAGAGTCTGGGTGCAGGCTCTGTGTAGACTGTGAAACCACACCATGCTCAGAAAGGTATGAGAGGAGACCATCTTACTTCTGCCAAATGAGCCCTGATCTCCTTCCTCTCTTTAGCGCGCCCACCATGCTGTCTGTCTCTGTCTGTGTGTCTGTGATGTTAATAATTCTTCAAATAAATGCCTTACCCTTAAAGGTCCACCTTGGTGTCCTCTTGAACCTCCCATCCAAGATCTTTCAAGCATAACGCTGAAGAAGGTATTGTAATAAAAAGCAGTCAGGGTGATCACTAGCACTTTTGGACCGCATGCTGTAGAGAAGTCATTGCTCCGAGGACCCTCCCGCAGTTCCACATTTACATCTTGCAGCTGCCCTGTGACAAAACCTCTGCTCATATTTCCTCTTTTGTTCATGAGGAAACTGGGTCTTGGAAGCACTAAAAAGCCCATCCAGCCCCATGGCAGATGATGCCTATAACCCCAACACTCGGGAAACTCAGAGAAAAATTGAGAGCAGCCTCAAAAATACAGAAAACAAAACAAAACAAAAATACAGAAAACAAAGGAGGTTGGGTAGACTCTTCTCTAAGTCACTAGAACAATAAATAAATTCGGGGACGGGGTTTGACCACAGGTCATTGTCACTCCAGAGCATCAGTTTCCCAGACCAATTTGCCTTGGCTGAACACATTGCAATTTACCAATTTAGATTGAGGCTGTCTTAACTTGTCATGCCCAAGCCTCTGTTCTCTTTCATTTCCTTGGAAGTATGCAGCTGAAGAGCATGTTAAAATCCCACTGGAAGAAATTAACTAGGTACATCATACATGAGAAAGTTCAGAATGTCTCATCATTTCTACTTTGGTGAAACTGGACTTCTCATTAGATATTTGGTGCCCTTCTATGTTCTGTGTCGTGTATCACACACCAGATGCTTAGGTTTGGGACCAGATAGTGGTCTAGTAAGTACTTGTTGGGTGAATGAAAATCTAGAACCTCTATTTTGCTTATGAACAGGTCTGACTCCAGAAGTCTGTTTTTAAGGCCATCTGTCCATTGATCCTTAGTGACTAAAGTGGGTACCCAGAATATGTCCACTAAATAGGGGTATGAATCAGTCCTATGAAACTTCAAAATGTCTACTTTTCCCCTTTGAGGTCATATGCAATCTATCTGACACCCTCTCTAGAATTTTCTGATACTGGCAATCTAAGAGATTAATGTTTGGGGAAGCCAAGCAAAGAGTGTATAGGAATCCTTTTTAACTACTTTTACACCCTTTCAATAATTTCAAAATTAAGATTTCAAAAAAGAAAAAAAGAACCTGTAATAGCTACCCTCTGATACCATACAGCCAGTGGCTAGTCAGCTCTGTGCTTTCTTTGCGTATCAGTCAGCAGCTCATTGAGGCTGATTCCTTCCTCTCTCTGAGATCTGTGTGGAGTAGACTTCAGTGATTGGACCTTTCTGACCTCATCCTATCAACTCCACCCTTCATGGCTGCCATACCACATCATCCTCAGAAGATGTACAGCACACTTTTCTTCAGGGCATTTATTGTCCTTCTATTTGCCTGGAGTTCACATACCCCAGGAACCTGCTCTGCAGCTCCCTCCTGTCAGCCCTTCCTCCCTCAAGTTTCTGCTCAAATGTTGCTTTCTCAGAGAGGCCTTTCCTGATAATCCTGTTTAGAACTATGGTTTCACACCACTCTGTTCCACCCATGCCCTACACTTCATATGAACATAGCATGCATATAAACACTTCTGTTTCTCCTCCCTGCTTGATTAATTTCTCCATAGGGCTTGTCACTCAGTTACCTGAAGTGCTGTGTCTCTGTCCAAGCTAGAATGTGGGAATCCTTACACTCAGGAACTGATCTCTCATCCATACCCCGTTGTATCTCCAGTTGCCTCTGACAGTGTCTGAGCATGCCGAGTGTTCACTAAATATCTGGTGAGCACATGAGTGGGTGTGTGGCTCTGCAACAGAACCTCCAGACAAACGAGGGAGAAACAGACTTGGAATCAACGGACTTGTCTACACCTTGTACACTTCCAGCAATAATTCAACGTGACATCTTGATTACACAAAATCCCAGCGTGCTGAAGTAACAGTCAGCGCCCAGTCTTTGCCGTGTGGAAGGTTTCCCCTAGTTCCTAGATGATGATGGCGATGCTTCTCACATAGGGCAGCCCACTTCTACGTTTTCCCTGAATTGGTACTGGCCTCTCCCTGTCACTGTCACTGCACCCACTCTTCTCAGAAGTACTACTAATGTCATTATTTTATCACCCTGCTGAAGTGTTTTCTTCTTCTTTTGTTTCTTTTTCAAGATTAAGTTTTTAGTTAAGCATGCAAAATAACGGGTTTCTCTATGACATTTTCCTGCATGTATATGATTGTACTTTGCTCATATGCACCCTATCATCTGGCATTTTCCCCATCCCTCTTCCTGATGGTCCTTTTCCTCCCCAAAATAGGTCTCCTGATTTCATAACACATAATGCATCTGTAGATATATACATATCTATTTAAAACTAGTATCCATGTATGAGAGAGAACATATTCTATTTGCCTTTCTCTTCCTTGTTCTCCCCTTCTATTATCTCCCTTTATAGCCCTTCCTCCTCCTATATATTTGCCTGTTTACTTTCACATCATATATAATGTATTATGTATATATATGTATTAGAGTTCTCTAGAGTAATAAAACTTATAAAATGAATCTCTTTACATATCTATATATCTATAGCTTTATCTACATAGTCTTAGTTAGGGTTTCTATTGCTGTGAAGAGACACCATGACTACGGCTACTCTGATAAAAGAAAGCATTTAATGAGGTTGCTGGCTTACAGTTTCAGAGGTTCAGTCCATTATCATCATTGCAGGGAGCATGGTGGCGTGCAGGCAGACATGGTCCTGGCTACATCTGGATCCAAAGACAACAGGAAGAAGACTGAGTATCACACTGAGCAAAGCTTGAGCATACATGAGACCTCAAAGCCCACCTCCACAGTGACACACTTCCTCCAACAAGGTCACACTTCCCAATAGTGCCACTCCCTTTGGGAGCTATTTTTTTCAAACAAGGTGTGTGTATGTGTATGTGTATATCTCCAGTAGTTGTTTGGTCCACAAGGCTGGCTATCTCAGCTGGTCTTCAGAATACACTGGAATCTTGAAGAAGTGGGCTCCAATGCTAGTGAATGAATGGACTTGCTGGGGAGAAGAGAACAGTCAAAGAGCAAAAGCGTCCCTCTTCCACTTTCTTGTATCTATCTATCTATCTATCTATCTATCTATCTATCTATCTATCTAT
>CABHPR010105450.1:0-29826 GCA_902168415.1 Peromyscus melanophrys
GAGAGAGAGAGAGAGAGAGAGAGCGCGAGCGAGCGCTGGATCTGTTGGCCTACATAGTTCTTTGTTTACTTGCTTGTTTTTCTTGTGTTATTTATCTATTTATTTATTTAGACAGGGTCTCTTTATATAGTCCTGGAGCTCTCTATGTAGACCAGGCTGTCCTTGAACTCAGAGATCCACCTACATCTGCCTCCTCAGTGTTAGGATTGAAGGTGTGTACCATTACCCCTGGCTCTTTAAATTTTTTTTTTATTGATCAAGAATTTCGCCGGGCGGTGGTGGCGCACACCTTTAATCCCAGCACTCTGGAGGCAGAGCCAGGTGGATCTCTGTGAGTTTGAATTCCAGGACAGGCAGCAAAACTACACAGAGAAACCCTGTCTCGAAAAAAACCAAAAAAAAAAAAAAGAATTTCATAGCTGGGCAGTAGTGGCCCACGCCTTTAACTCGGGAGGCAGAGGCAGGTTGATCTCTGTGAGTTCAAGGTCAGCCTGGTCTGCATAGTGAGCTCTAGGACAGTCTAACCTACCCAGTGAGACACTGTCTCGGGAAAACAAATTTTTTTTTTCATATATGACTAACATATATAAGTCCACTCTCTACTTCCTCCCTTATTCCCACCACCAGAAAGGAAGTTAACAAAATTCAACTTCAACAATTGATCTCAGGGGCTGGGGAGGTGACTCAGTGGTTAAAGCATTTGCCACAGAAATATGAAAGCTGGAGTTTAGATCCCCAGCACCTATTTAAAAAGCAGGGGATGGGGCATGGTAGCCTCCCTGTAAGTCTAGCACTTGGGAGGCAGACAGGGTACCCAGGCCTTCACAAGGGTCACACCCACCCACCCACACACCTGTGCAACCATGCATATCCACATACCAAACACACGAAAATTGATCTCAGGTTGTTCAGGTTATAACATGTTTCTTCTTCAGTAAACTTCAGTAGTTTGTGTGTTTCAGGGAAATTGTCCATTTCAGTTAAACTCTCAAATTTAGGCATTTACCCACATTCTCTCTTAACCTTCATTATAATATATAAAATATACAGTGATATAATTTATGAAATTTCTGTTAATTATATTTTGTTTTCTACCTTTTCTCGATCAGGAAAGCCAGAGGCCTATGAAAGAACCAACTCTTTCTTACAGAGGTTAACTTGGAAAAATTGATGCTCATGTATATTTTACCAAAAACATTTGTTTAACATAATGCTTTTTGAAATAAGGTGCTACTATGCAGCCTAGGCTTACCTTCATTTCATGATCCTCCTGCCTCGGTCCCCAGAATTCTAAGACCATAGGTATGAACTATCAAAATTAGAAATAATTTTTACAAAGCTCATTAATTTCTACTCTGGTCTTTATTACTTTCTTATTTCTGCTTACTTTGCACTTAATTTTACTTTCTTAGTTTCTTCAAGGAAGAAGTTGAGATTAATGACTTGCATTCTGTCTTTTCTTTTCTTTTTCTTTTCTTTTCTTTTTTTTTTTTTTTTTGGTTTTTCGAGACAGGGTTTCTCTGTGTAGCTTTGCGCCTTTCCTGGAGCTCACTTGGTAGCCCAGGCTGACCTCGAACTCACAGAGATCCACCTACCTCTGCCTCCCGAGTGCTGGGATTAAAGGCGTGCACCACCAACACCCGGCTCATTCTGTCTTTTCTAACATGGGTCCATAGAGCTAGAAACTTCCTTTAATAACGTTGTATTTTCATTCAATTCAAGACACAGTCTTTAATAGTCTGAGTTAATTTCCTCTTTGACAGTGGCTTATTTAGAAGGGTATCACTTAGTTTCTAAGTATCCAGGGAGTTTTTCAAATACAGTTGCATGTAATTCAGGCTGGCTTCAAACTGTAGTGAGGCTAGTCTTGAACTTCTGATCCTCCTGCCTCTACTCACAGAGTGTTGAGATGACAGGCATGTGCTACTACCATTTTTGTTATCCATTTCTAGTTTAATTCCATCATGGTCAAAAAAACATACTGCACAAGACTTAAGCTGTCTTAAGTCATTCAGAGCACACTGAACCTTATTTTATGGCTCAGCATCTTAGTAGGTTTTCTCTATGAACTTATGTAACCCACTTCCTAGGTTGGCCAAACAACAATGCTTTTGCAGAAATATGCATGTGAGCTTTCTAATAGTAGCTTAATTCATGGAATGGCTTAGTTTAGGTATTGACTGGATTGGCTTAAGGGATACCTAAAGATCAGGTAAAGGCATTGTTTTTCTGGGTTCATCTGTCAGGCTGTTTTCAGGGGAGACTAGCATGTCAGTAGGTGGACTGAGTTGGGAAGATTCCTCATCAGTGTGGGTGGCTACCACCCAGAACATGCTGGAGTTGCAGCTAGAACAAAACTGACAGAGGGAGGGCACTTCCTCTGTCCTTCCTGGAGCTAGGGCAGGAGAGCTCCAAGTACTTTGATCTTTGGACTCCAGGACTTACATCAACACCCCCAGATTCTCAAGCCTTTGCTCTGTGACTGGGAGTTACACAACCACTCTCCCGGTTTTGAAGCTATCAGACTTAGACTCAACTGCGGTATGGTATCCTGGATCGGCAGCCTGCAGATGAACTACTATGGGACATTTAGGCCTCTATAACCATGTGAGGCACGTCTCCTCACAACCCTCTCATGTCTATTGGTTCTGTCTCTTGTCATTTGGGGTGTGACAGTTCACAGCTGTACTCCCAGCACTCTGGAGGCTGGAGCAAGAGGACTGCTACAGGTTAGACTAGCCAGCCTGGGCTAGAGAAGGAGTCCAGGCCAGCCTTTGCCTCAAAAAAAGTCAAAAGCATTTAACAATTGACTGGACAAACAAACGATAAGTAAACCCATACAATGGAATATGACTTAGTGAAATAAATACACAGAAGTGCAAACTACTGATGCAAAACAACACAGATGAATCTTAAATGCATCACATTAAAAGAAGCAATATTTGTTTGTAATTATAAGAGCAACACAAAGGAGAGATAACCATAATATAGATCAGTATTTTGGAGGTGCTCATCAGTAGAGTACCTGCCTAGCATGCACAAGGTCTTGGGTTTAAATCCTTAGCACTTACTGAAGTACCCAATAAAACCCAGATACTTTATGTCAATTATGCCTTAATAAAATAAACTGTGTTTAAGAAAAAGCAATGTCATCTGCCACCCTAATAGCTAAAACAATCAAGTCGTAAGATTATTTTAATAATAAAGGAGAAAACTTCTGAAAAAATAAAATCAATTTAATCAAAAACAAACAAAACACAAAGAAAGAAAAAACAAAAACAAAAAAGCAAGTAGACACATGAAAAGATGCTCAGCATCCTCAGTTATTAGGAAAATGAAAACTGTAACAAGGTACCATTTTTTATCTACTAGAATCCCTGAAGACTGACCATACTATAAGTATTGTTGAGAACATGCAGCAACAAGGACCTCCAATCACTGCTGGCAGGAATGGTACAACCACTTTGGAAAACAGTTTAGTAATTGTTTAATAGGTAAAACATACACTTAGCAGATGAGAAAGCTATTTGAGTCCAGGCTGTCTACCAAAAAGAAATAAGACACATAGTTCCCACAGAAACCTGGTCCATAAGTGTTCAATACAATATCTGTAATAGCCCAAACTGGAAATAACTCAAATGACCACTAATAGGTGACCACAGAAGTTATGATACATCCATACAACGAATGGGATGTCACTCAGCAATAAAAGTAACTGATGTATGTAGGCATATGGATGAATGTGGAAATTCAGATACCATGCAATTCCATTTTAGTTAAGTTATAAAAAATAAAGAAATCTATAGTGACAGAAAACTAATCCTTCTCTCCCTGGTTTTTCGAGACAGGGTTTCTCTGTGTATCAGCTCTGGCTATCCTGGAACTTGCTCTGTAGACCAGGCTGGCCTCGAACTCGAGATCTGCCTGCCTCTGCCTTCTGAGAGCTGGGATTAAAGGTGTGTGCTACCACCGCCTGGTTATATCTGGGTCTTGAATTTTAGGAAATTTAAATCTTTAGATTTACTTAATGTGTATGAGTGTTTTGCCTGTATGCATATATATGAACCAGTGGATTCAAACTCTCCATGGAGCTCAGACTTGCCTTGACCTCATAATTTTCTTGCCTCAGCTTCACAAATGCTACCAGGTCACGGGTGTCCCACCGTGCCTGGCCAGAAAGCATTTTTGGGGACTCCATGCGTATTGGTTCCCTTTCTCATTGCTTTGAGCAAACAACTGGCAAAAGCAGCTTCAGGAACAGTTTCTTGCTTTTCCCAGACTAATGGCACACAGCTTCCCACAGCAGGGAAGGTATGGGGGCAGGGATGTGAGGTGGGTGCTCCCACTGTGCTGGATGCCAGCAAGCAGAAAGACAGGAACACTCACACTCAGCTTACCTTCCCCTTTCCATTCAGTCTCGGACCCCAGTCCATGGTACGGCATGACCCAGCACTTCACCAAACTGTATACTTTAAATACATACCATTCACGGTATGTCAATTACACCAGCACAAAATAGTAACTGAGCTATGACAGGCAGGGATACAAAGAATGCTCTACTCTTGTTCTTTGACAACAGTTGAAAGAGATCTTTTAAAATAAGCATTTCAGGCAGAACTTCAAATTCTGTATTTACTTTTAAATCAAAAGCAAGTTATTTGCTATTTCCCCTGTCCCAGTGCATGTAAGGAAAATGGCAGTTCAAGCTGTTCGTACCTTCATTCGAGCTGCAGTGCCTTCCATCCCACGGCTTTGAGTCTCTTTCCGTTTTTCTGCAACTTCCTTTTGCTTTTGGAGAGCATCCTTAAGACGTTTGTTGGCAGCTGCTGCCTAAATACAAACGGGAGATGGGGATGCTGAAGAACATTTTAATTTGCAGCATCTCAGTAAACAAATTCTAGGTTTGAATTCCTATAGGAACCAGGTTTTCAAATCTCCATGGACATGATAACTGATGACAAGCAGCTGCTGCTTCAGTACTTGCAGGAGGGGTACATTTAAAGGAAGTTCTGCAGACTGAAAATGTCTGGGAATGTCATGTATTGCTAGTAGTCTGTTCTATTTTATTTTATTTTTTTAAAAAAAAAAAAACCAAATTAGAATAAAAAAAACACCACATTTGAATGGTACAGTTTTCAACACAGGTTTTATTCGTTTACAGGTCATACTAGATAAAAAGAGATGAAGATTTAGGACTTATTTAGTTTTCATGGTAGTACATGTTCATAATCCCAACACTTAGGAGGTAGAGTCAGGAAGATTAGGAGTTCGAGGCCAGCTTGGACTACAGAAAAAAAAAACAAAAACTAAACCCCCAAATAAAACAAAGTAAACAAGAAGATTTAAACATTGCTGGTCAATATTGACACCCCCCACTTCCCAAGACACTGTGAGCATGTTTAAGTATGACGACAACAATGCATTTAGCACAGCAGACAGGCTTTCTTACCTACCTCCTCAGTTTTACGTCTGAGCACAGTAGACTGTTTCTGGAAGTTCCTTTCAAGTTTGAGCAGTTCGTACTGCCTCTTACGATCCTGATAACAAAAAAGTCAGATCTTAATTGATGTTCAGCTAACTAAAATAAAACCTTAAACTAAGAAACATTCCCAGATGTCCTTTATATTTAAGGCTAAGTACAATACTATGCATAGCCTTTTTCTTTTCTTATCAGAATTAAGAACTGGAAGTACTGGAAACTATGTTTGCATATATAATAAAGATCCTTGTCTTCCTCAGCTTATTGCTCTGTGTTCAAATTCTCCATTTCTCAGACTTACATCAATTATAAAGATTACCATAGAATGTGAGATCATGAAGAAACCAAAGATCATTCAATGAACAGCCTTGTCCACATAGTTCACTATTGACAGAGCTAGAACCCAGTTTTACTGATAAAAAGATCAGTATTTCTCAACTTCAGGAGTTGTTCATAAAACCCAGTAGCCAGAAAAAAGGAGAAAGTTACCACAGAGCCAGCCCCTATAAAATTAAGATAACTCCAGCTAAGGAAGCTTCACAATTTTGAACACATCTAGTTCGCCTGAATATATCCTCTCTGCTAAGAGATGAAAAATCAGGACCATGAAACATTATGGGATACCAGCCACTTCAAACAACCACACACGTAACTGCTTTGATTTCTTGGCCCCTTCCTTATTTTCCTAATCCATTAAGCTTTCCGGTTCTACTTGTTGCTTACCCAATCTGGACAGCATGGTCAGCCATTTTAGTGATGTCTTTGCCAGCATACATATAAGAACTATTATGAGATGGCTAACACAAATGAACTCAAGGGTGTTTTGGTAGACTTTTTGTCTCATATTATTTTGTTTTTGCATTTTTTGTCTTACTGTTGTTTTGCTTGTTTATTATATTTTCTAATTCTGTGTTCTTAGGAGTTCATTGTGTATTTGTTTCTGTGTATTCTTTTTTGTACTTTCAAAAATTATTCTGGTTTGTTTTGCCTATTTATTTTCAAAAGAGAGAGAAAAAGAAGGCATGGAGTTGGGTGGGTAGGGAGGATCTAGGAAGAGTTAGGGGATGAGAAACTGTGATCAGAATATAAAAAATTTATTTTCAATAAAAAAAGTTGAATATGCTGATTCTAGGAAGCAGGCAATTGTGGGACATGAGGTGTGGCTTGGAGTTGGTCTTTTGAAATGATCTGATCCTGAAAATTATGACTGATTAAAGCTGGAATGAAATAATCCTGCATCCACAACAAATTAAAAATTGATTAAAAAAAAGAACTATTAGTTTCACCAGTGGGGATTGTAGCTTAGTGGCAGAGTGCTTGTCCACCATGCATGAAGTCTTGGCAGGGAAAAGAAGAAGACAGCTACTCATTTTGTATAACTCATATAATATTTATACAGTAGGTTCTGCACTAGGTTCTGGGACGTGGACATGAAGATGATCTGGTTAGTATTCTCACAGAGACTGCAAATGAATATAAACAACACAGAGTTATAACAGAGTACAATATAATTGTAGGCTTGTAGTTAGGCCTATTTTACTAGGCTGTGCGTTAGTATGCGGTCAAGGGAATGAAACAGCTAGGAGACTAAACCCTCTCATCACAAAGCTCCCTGAAGAAGTTGGTGCTGCTGGCTGCCCTTGCTCTTCACTAGTGTTAGCTCCTATGCTGTTCTGAAGTCTCCTCCTGTTTAGTGCAGTGTCCTGTTCTAGTCCCTCCTCTCGACAACCAACTCAGTCTCATTAGCACTCCCAAACCCTCCTGCAGCATCCTCCTTCCTCTTCAGTCTTACAGATTTCATTGTTAGTTTATCCTATGTGAACTAAAGAGACTGTTTTCTTAGACTTCTCTTTTTTTCTTTCCTTTCTTTCCTTCTACAGGCTGCTCTTGAACTAATTACACTTCTTTTTTCTATATATTCCCCATCCCTACAATCATATCATTCCTGTGGTTTCAATTTGCACTTTTCTGCAAGATAATTCCCAATTATGAACTCCAGTCCACTCTCTCTTCTGAACTCAGTTAATATCATCTCTCTGTCCCAGTGATTATATTCCTGGAACTAGCACACCACGGCAGACCAGAATTTGCCTCTAAACTTCCCAGCCACTCTAAAGCCCGAAATAACTGTTGATGTTCTCCCTGCCTCATTTTTTTTTGTAATTTTTCAAGACAGGGTTTCTCTGTATAATAGTCCTAGATGTCCTGGATCTCACTATGTAGCCCAGGCTGGCCTCAAACTCAGAGATCTCCTGCCTCTGCCTCCCCAGTGCTGGGATTAAAGGCGTGTGCCACCACCACCTGGCCATTGACTCATCTTTGAAAGGCATATTTTACATTTATTATCACTATGATAATTCAGTCAACATTAACTGAGTGCATACTGTAATATATAATTACTGTTTTAGTCAATGGGAAAATGGAAGTGAACAAAACAAAGATTCTTGGCAACAGAGCATACTCACTGCTGTAAAGTATTACTTAGTGCTTTACACATAAGCCTTCTTTTGCTTTTAGTGGTTTTATAGAGATAATTAACATATGATGGAATTGAATCACCTAATGTATGAGTCATGGCTTTTGGTATATTCATAGAGCTTATGAAAAACCAACACCACAATTCAAGTGTTGCTACATTTTCATTTCCACAGAAAGAAATTTCAATTCCTTTACCTATCATGCCACAACCCCATCACTGTAACGACTATTTTCTCCCTATAAATCTGCCAATTCTGGACACTTCCTATAATATGTTATTATTTGTGACTAGCACAATGTTTTCAAGGTTTATCCATATGCCAGTGACCACAGTATTTCACTATATACGGATTTTGTATTTATATATTCACTCACTGATACACTCAGGTTCCCCCACATTTTTGGCTAATATCGCTTATGTTCCGTGAACATCTGCATACAAGTTTGGACATGGGTATGCCTTTATACTTTCTCAGTAGACAGAACTAAGAGAGGAATCCCTGGGACATAGAGTACCTCTAAAGTTTCTAGCCTAATCAGCTTCTAGCCAGCAATTTGTCAAAGCAGCCACACCATTTTCCCATCCCACCAGCAAATGTATGTATCTAATTCTGAACTCTTGCCAAAGCTTATCTTTTCTTTCCCAGGTCATTGTCTCAGTGGGTGTGAAATGGTATGTCACTGCGGTTTCCATTTGCATTTTCCTGGTGGCTAATGACACCGAGCACCTTCTGTGACCTTTGCTGCTTTGTTCTCCTTAAAACTGGGTTAGGTTTACTGATACTGGATACAAGGTCCTTGGCAGCTCTATGACTTACAAATACTTTCTGCCGCTTTGTCTGCTGACTGTTCATGTTCATGCTGGTTTTTTTTTTTTTTTTTTTTTTTTTTTTTTCAGGAGAGCAGCTTTTAAGTTTTTCTAATCTAATTTTTCTTTGACTGTGCTTTAGGTATCCCATTAAAAATAAATAAAAAAAACCTTTTGCCTAATCAAAAGTCACAAATACTAACACTTTTGCTTTCTACTAAGAGATTCTTAAGTTTTAGCCCTTACATATATTTAAATTTTATTGTTTACTTATTTAGGATGTGTGTGTGTGTGTGTGTGTGTGTGTGTGTGTGTGTGTGTGTGCATAGTGTGGAGGTTAGAGAGGAACTTGTAGGAGTCAATTCTCTCCTTCTACCATGTGGGGCCCAGTCAATGAACTCAGGCTTGGTGGCAAGTACCTTTGTTGGATAAGCTATCTCATTAGGTTTGGTTGCATTTTATATACGGTGTGAGGCAGGTTCCAACTTTGATTACCTGGTTGACTTGGCATTGTTTGATGGAAAGACTCTTTGTGTGTGTGCAAATGCATTTGAATGAGGATGTGTGCATACATACATGTGCACATGCAGGTGGAAGTGAGGTGAGTGAGCCTCTAGTGTTATTTCTTAAGAGCAATCTATCTTGTTTTTTGAGACACTCTCTCCCTGGGACCTATGGCTCATAGAACAGCCAGGCTGGTTGGGTGATGAGCATCTCCCCACTGAAAAGACAATTCTTTCTTCAACCAATTGTCTTGGTACCACTGCTGAAAATAAACTGTGTCACCAGGTCCAGTGACACATGCTTGTAATTCCACAACTACTCAGGGGCTGGGACGAGGCAAGTTATAGCCTAGTCGGTGCCACTCAGTGAGATTGGAGTTGAAAAACAGAAAAAGAAATACATTAAAAGAAGACATGGAGTAGGGAGAAGGGCGTCTGGGAGGAATTAAATGTGGGTAAGGGTAAATAAGATCAAAATATATTGTAGTCGTGTATGGAACCACCAAAGATTAAATCTTAAAAACTAGAAACTAAAAAAAAAAGTAAAATCAGGGCCGAGGATGTAGCTCAATGGTAGAATGTTTGCTTAATCCCTGATGTTG
This sequence comes from Peromyscus melanophrys, assembly GCA_902168415.1. Classification (NCBI taxonomy): domain Eukaryota; kingdom Metazoa; phylum Chordata; class Mammalia; order Rodentia; family Cricetidae; genus Peromyscus; species Peromyscus melanophrys. The sequence continues at coordinate 9,871 of CABHPR010105450.1, forward strand.
GCCCTCCAATAACACAACTGATTATAATGCATGATTTTTGGATTTTCAATTCTAACTCACTGATAATTGTTGTAGCCCTTTCTTTTTGATTGCTCTTACATGTCCATCTGAATTTTAGAATTAGCTTGTGAATTGCTGTGAGAATGTCAGATGGGTTTTGTTTTCTAGGACTAGGGACTAAACCCAGGGTCTCATACATGCTAGGCAAGCATTTTATCACTGAAATTTTGACTAAGATTGTATTGAATCTACAAAAAACAAATCTGAGGAATAGTCTATCTTTAGAATATCAAATCTTTCCAGCCATGAATATGAACTATCTTTTCTTTTATTTGGTTCTTTAATTTTTTTTTTTTTTGGGGTTTTTCGAGACAGGGTTTCTCTGTGTAGCTTTGCGCCTTTCCTGGAACTCACTTGGTAGCCCGGACTGGCCTCGAACTCACAGAGATCCGCCTGCCTCTGCCTCCCGAGTGCTGGGATTAAAGGCGTGCGCCACCAACGCCCGGCTTGGTTCTTTAATTTAATGTTTTATAGTATCCAGTGTGAAATTGGAAATTTCTTTTGCTAATTGTTCTTAAGTATTTGTATTGAGGCTATTCCAAATTGAATGGTTTTCCCTGTTTTATATGTATAGAAATACAACTTTTCTGCTTTAAATTTTTATTTTATGTGCGTATGTGTTTACTTGTATAAATTTATGTGCACTATGTGCATGCATGAGCCTGATAAGGCAAGAAGAGGGCATTGGGTTTCTCGGAACTGGAATTATAGGCAGTTGTAAGTTGTTATGGTGGTTACTGGGAACTGAACCCAGGTCCTCTGCAGGAGCAATAAGTACTCACCACTGAGCCATCTCTCCAACCTTGCTGAACTGATTATATACTAGCAGAAATATTTTGGTGCACCCTCTGGAATTTTCTGTATATTTGATCATGTTATCTGCAAACAATTTTAACAGGATATAACTAATGGGAGAATGTTTAATAGAATTGATGAGAGCAGGCAATCCCTGTTCCTGATCTAAGGGAAATTTTTTTTATCATTAAGTATAATCTAATGTTGGCAGTGTTTTTTTTTTTTCCCATACACACAACTTTATCAGATTCAAGAAGTCATCTTTTAACCTTTTTTTTTTTAATGAAGGTATGTTAGGTTTTGTCAGAAGCTTTTTTCTGTGGATGTGTATGTGTGTTGAAGATTAAATTCTGTGTGTGTGTGTGTGTGTGTGTGTGTGTGTGTGTGTGTGTGTGTGTTGAGGACTGAAGGCAGGTTCTCATGCACACTGAACTTTATGGTCTCTGGGCTTAGCAGACCTGAGTTTGATTCCTGAGACTCACATGCAGAGAGAATCAACTATAACAACTTGTCCTCTGATCTCTACATGTATACCATGGCACATGTATGCCCATACACATACACATATATGAGATAAAAAAATGTTAAAAAATAGTGGCTGGTCCATTTTACATTCCACTAGTAATGTGTGAGGATCCTGATTTCATCACATTACCACCGACTTGGCTATTTTCTGTTCTTGTTTGTTTGTTTGTTTTTTGTTTTTTTTTGTTGTTGTTTTTGTTTTTTGAGATAGTGTTTCTCTGTAACAGTCCTGGCTGTCCTAGAACTAGATCTGTAAACCAAGTTGACCTTGAACTCACAGAGATTCACCTGCCTCTGCCTCCCAAGTGCTGGGATTAAAGGCATGGGCCACCACCACCCGGCACTATTTTCTGTTTTAATTGCAGCTTTTCCAGTGGATATGAAGTGATATTGCACTGTGGTTTCCATGTGTGCCCTATTAAACAGCTCAATTGTCTTGAGAACTGTTTTCTTGTTTTCTATTAGATACCATGCTCTTTCTTCTCATATTTTGCCCAAGTAGCATACATAGTTTTGCTTGGTTTTGAACTGCCCATTGTTAAGCCTAAACTAAACTAAACCAGACTAAACAAACAAACATAGACACTTTGAAAACCTTTCTGAAAAATGCTATACTAAAATCTTGCTGGGCGATGAGATGGCTCAGTAGGAAAAGGTGCTTGCCACCAAGCCTGAGGATCTCAGGTTTGATCCCTTAAATCCACGTGGTAGAAGGAGAAAATGACTTCACACAAGCTATTCTCTGACCTCCCAACTCTGGCTGTTGGTGTCCTCCTCCCTCTGTGCAATAAAATAAATATAATTTCTTAAGATTTTGCTAAACCAAGTGTTTTTTTCTAATTCCTTGAGCTATATATTGCATGAGTAATCATCAGTAGTATATTTTCCCTGGTGACACTTTGGTTTCTTTAGAATTTTCCTCTGCCAAATCTTTCCTGTATTTAGGATCAGAAGCATCTGGAACTTGCTGAATCGCTTGTAAGATCATTCTGCTTTTAGCACAGTATCACTGGAGGTAAGCAGAAAGTGTCCCCATATACGAGTTGTCCCATAGCAACCTCAAATGCTACTGACGTGGTTCAATGTATACCTTTTGCCTTCTGTATTATGTCTCATACATTTTGGTCCTGTTTTTCCTTCACTGCTTGTTTTTGCTGAAGTGATCATTTTTCTTGTGTGTTCTTTTTAAAATTATTTTATTTATCACTGTGTGGAGGGATGTACCATGGCACATGTGTGGAGGCCAGAGGACAATCTGTAGAGACAGTTTTCTCCTTCCACCTTATGCATTTCTGGGGTCAGTCAGGTTGTCGGGTTTGGCAGCAAACACCTTTACTTGCTGAGCCAGCTCACTGGGCTCTTTTTGTATCATTTTTAAATCCTCCAATTATTTATCCTTTGTATTCAAGAAATCTATGCTTACATTGCAACTTCCTGTACAAACAAGACAATATTCAAGGATAGAGCTCATTTATTCCTCAGCTTTCAACTTCTCATAGTACCTCGTCCACAGTGCCTTGCATATGGTAGACACTCAATAGAAACCTGTTCAATTCAGGAATGTCACACTTCTGGAGACAGCAGAGTTACAAAAAGAACCATTTTTTTTTTCACTGAATGACATTAGGGTAATAACTAAGGTTATTATTGTGTTATTTGTTTTTCTTTAGAACACAAACCAAAGCCATTAACCTAAACTTGAGGTATATACACAATACATATTCAACTTTAAGCAAAATACTTTCCATAATATTACATGAAAAGAATCTTTGTTATTACTAGCTTGGAGAAGGGCTCATTAGCTAGGCCTTTGAGAAGCTTTAATTAACTTACCCGTTCTTTTAACTGGATTACTTCTTTGTCTTTTTGTTGCTTCCAATGTCTAAACTTCTCAGCATCCTCTTTCATTTGACGCATTAACTGCACTCGCTGGTTTTTCATCATCTGTAAAAAACAAAACAAAACTAACCTAACCTAAACCGAACCAGCGTGTTAGTCATGTGTTCTTTATTCTAGGCTGGTTTTTCATCATCTGTAAAAAACAAAACAAAACTAGCCTAACCTAAACTGAACCAGCGTGTTAGTCATGTGTTCTTTATTCTAGGCTGATGTCCGGATGGATAGAATAACCATAAAGAAGAGAAGAAGGCCGGAGCTAAGCTGAGAAGGTCAACAACAAAAGCTGATTAGGCTTGCTACCTCTTGCTAGACTTAAACAGGATTTCCAAGTATTGATCACACAAATGGAGACTCAAAAAGTAAGAGAAACATTCCAAAAAGCTAATCCAGCCTTATATTTACTTTAGATAAGTAGAATTTCAAGGAATATTTTCTTTCTTTTTTCAATTTATTTTTATTTTTTATTTTGTGTATGTGTGTGTGTCTGTGAATGTTAGTGAGGTTTTAGATCCCCCGGAGTTAGAGTTCCAGGTGGTTGTGAGCCACCTGATGTGGGTGTTGGGAACTGAATTTGGATTGTCTAGAAGAGCAGCAAGGGCTCTTAATCACCGAGTTCTCTCTCTAGCTCCTGAAGAAAATAAGGAAGTTATATATATATTTTTTAAGATAGCATCTCACCAGGCAACTCTGACTGGCCTGAAAATTGCTATGTAGATCAGGTTGACCTTGAACTCAGAAAAATCCACCTGTCTTTGCATCTGGAGAGCTGGGATTAAAGGTGGCGCCAAGGAATTAATTCTCAGATCAGGGACAAATTCACTTATCAACTATTAATATTCTGGGAATTTCAGTACAAATGAGCTGTAATCACTTTGCTGATGCTATAAGCTGAACACTCAGTAACTGAAAATATCCTCTAGATGTCTGACATCTTGCTACTACTTTACAAAATTGTGCCACAAGATCATGGAAGATGATCAGAACATCACCATTAAATATTTACATATTTTAATCTTTTTGGTCTAACATTAAAATTTAAATTAAAATTTCTGTATCCAAAAAAGAAGTCAAAGGTCAAAGCAAAGTTCTGTAATTCGGGTTCCAGTGACTAGCACAATGTCCCAGAATGCCACACTTGTGGCTATTTTTACATCTGAAATGATTGCCCTGTTTCCCACTATCTCATCTGAAATCACTTCAGCAGGATTCTAAATGGAACACCTAGGCTGGCTGTTCCAATGTGGTAAACACAAGGATGAGAGCGTATTACCTGTATCTCCTGGTTCAGCTTGGAGACAGTATGCTCAGTGGATTCCTTCAGTTTCAGAAGTTTGGACTGTTCATGTAGTTTCTTTTTCAAATCAGCTATTTGACCCTCTAGCTCTTGGAGACGTTTGCGACGGCGCTCACTCAACCTAAACACAGTTGTAATAGGAGTGAAATGGCTTATTGTAAAATATGTAACAAAGGACTCCCAGGTTTACAACTTTAGATATAGTCTTCTTTAAAATAATGAATACAACCGTCCAATAGAAACTCTCTCACTGATGAGAGCTTCAATTCAGAATAAAGCAATACATTTTTGAGTATACAAAAATGAGCTGCTTCAAATATACTCTCTCCCACCACTACTGTCCAAAGGAAGGAAGTTACCTAGTTTTAGCTGTAAGGACTAATCCTGATGTTATTATATATTTAAGTTGGAGGCAGAAAGTAAGCATTTAACATAACTCTAAAGAACATAAGTTTTAATTCAAGAGGAAATGAAAAAAATCATAAGGAAGAGCAAATGAGGCTCTGTCTAAGGGAACAGTCTAAGGGAAAGGAAGGGGTTCTGATTGCCTGTCTTCGTTTTATTCTTAACTAAAAACTGGATGGTTACACTGATTTTTAATTATTAACTTGGGCGTTAATTTTATTCACAAGCAAGGGCACCAAAATTGTCGAGGAGGTCCTAAGATTTTTTTCAAGTGCCAGCTCACATTTAAGTTTTTATAAATCCTTCCTTGATCACACCAGCCTGTATCAATAGCTCCTGCCTGTGAATGCTAATACTGCTTTTTCTTAACAAAGTAACTCATAGTCACTCTAAAAGCTGATGGGGCACTAGTTGTTTGCTGTGTTATAGCACCCTTTTATTGTCATCCTGAGATGTTATTTTATTGGGACGGGGGCGATGACTGAGGAGTTAACTGCACATGCTGCTTTTGCAGATGAGCCAAATTCAGTTTCCAGCACACACACAGGGTGGTTCACAACCATCTGTAAGTCCTTGTCAGGGATCTTGTACCATTTTCTGTCCTCCATGGGCGCCTATACTCATGTGCACATACTACCACCCAATAATCCAATATAAGAAAGGAAAGAAGTCTCAGTTATTTAATTTTTCTTCTGTCTAGGTTTATTTTCCCTACCTACTATGTTTAAATCATTTGGGAGCATTGGATGGGTCTTCTACTTCTCTATTCTCTCAAAATCACCTTATACATGGCAGGGATTTGGCATTTATTGACTTTATTCTTACTTGGCTTGGTTGGCATCCTTCTTTGCTGTTTGAAGTTCAAGAATCAAGTCTTCCTTTTCCTTCTGTAGACTGAGAACTTCCAACTCTAGATTTTTAATGTTATCCTAGAAACATTACAGGTCAGAGAGAAAGAAAAGATTATATAGAATAGGAAGACAATTGATTCAACATTCTGTTTCCAGGAACCATAAATTATTTTTTGAGACAGGGTCTCATTATATAGCTCTAGCTGGCCTGGAACTTGCAAACTGGTCTCAAATTCGCAGAGCTCGGCCTGCTTCTGCTCCCTGAGTGTTTGGATTAAAGTTGTATACTACCTTGCCTGGCCCGTGAACGACTTTTATTATTTTTTCTTTCCTCCCTCCCATTCCTTTCTGTCTTTCATTTTCTTTGAAACAAACAGGTTCTTATTCTACAGGCCAGTTTGGATTCTTTGCTATCCTCATACCTTACCTTCCCAAGGCCTAAGGTTACAGGGATTCCACACATCTGGCTTTATGAATTAAATTTTACTACTTCAATCCCACACTATAAATATTTCATTTTCATTTAATGGAGAATAAAGTTGTGTGGTAGCAAAAAAAAAAATTACTTGTGAAGTTCAAAGGCCTGGACCTGAAACTTAACTATAACACAAAGCATATCATAGAAAACCCCATGATGGACGTACCATTGAGGCCATAAAATTCAGCACATAGACAGCACCCCCTGCCAAAACTAAAACAAAGACCTAAACCATCAAAGTCTATAGTTCGGGGAAAGTCTCTAAATGTACCAACCTTGCTTTTTGGCTTCTGTAGTTCTGCTTCTGGCTAACTGTTCTTGTTAACTGAAGTATGTAAACTCAGAACATGGTTTTTGTGCATAAATGCTCACCCTGAGAAAGGCTCACTGCTACACTGGGATCCTGAACACCTAGTGTGGTCTCTGGCAAGCTAATAAAGATTTTTCTATTGGCTTAAACCCATGTCTGACCAGTCTTCTCTGGTGTATACCCCACAATGCTTTTTACCATGGCAGAAAAACATTGTTTAGAAATGAAACACTTGGACTGGACTAGTGAGATGGTTCACTAGGTAAGAGCTCTTGCTATGAAAGCCATGGAAAGATGAAAAGAGAAAATCTGCTCCACAAAATGGTCTTCTGATCTCTGCATATGTGTAGTGATGAGCGTGTGCACATAAGCATACACTTTTTTTATTTTTTATTTTTTATTTTTTTTTTATTTTTTATTTTTTTTTGGTTTTTCGAGACAGGGTTTCTCTGTGTAGCTTTGCGCCTTTCCTGGAGCTCACTTGGTAGCCCAGGCTGGCCTCGAACTCACAGAGATCCACCTGGCTCTGCCTCCCGAGTGCTGGGATTAAAGGCGTGCGCCACCAACGCCCGGCTACACTTTTTTTAAAATTGGGAAACTGTCATTATTTCTTAGAAAGAGAGTTGATGATTTTCATGTGATTCAAAGGTATTGTTTTTATTAAGAGCCCATTTCTTTTTATATTTGGTTCCTAGGGGAAAAGACTATATTACTATATCTATAGCTACACCTCATTATTTATACTTCCTTATAGAGTAGGAACTACCCTGGAGGAATTTGTTTTCCATGTTTTTGGGTAGTATAAGAGAGACTTACTAGTAATCTGTTATTGATCCTGGAAAGTCAAAACACATTTGGCCTGAAAAGGGCTGCACTGTATGCCTTGCCATAGACAGTTGAACTACATATTTAACCTTCCTCCTGTAACTCCACTAAGAGGATGCAAAAAGTTGTATAAATTAACAAGCATGCAGAGTAGGGAGTATTCAAGACATATCAACAGAGTTTGGGAAGAGCAAAAGAGCAAATGACTTCCAGAATGGCAACAGTTAAACTAGGATCCTACAGGCTGAAAGCCAACAAGCAGCAAGCTGGTCTGTATCATGGAAACACAGAGAGGAGCAGAGACTTCCTTTCGGAGGGACTGAAACTTTCAGGCTGGACTGCCAGCCCAGATGCAGCTAAAAGGATACATGAGGAACCAGATGCTGACATGTACTACAGAGAACTGAATGCCAGGAGACTGCTACTAACTCCCCCTTTCCCACCCCTCCCTCACACAGCTACAAGCAGAGGAAAGGAGATTTCTGTGGGAAACTGACCAGCTCAGGACTTCTGACTGGCTTTTAGTTCCTCACTCGTCTGTTTGTATAGCTAGCCAAAGATCAGCAGAAATTTGAGGAGAGTTCTTAAGTGAAAGCGAGACCAAAACAAAAGTGAGGAAATGTGGAGGAAAGAGAGGCAAGGCAGGGAGAATAAAATATTGATAAATTTTAATTCCTAATCTTAGATAGATACTACATCCATAAAAAAAGGTTTCTATAAACAAGAACGATTCAGAGCTTCAATAAGAGATCTTAGAAAATAGTAGGCAAATAAAAACATTTACCAGAAGGGAAAGGAAATCTAGAGAGCAGAATAAAATGACAAGGACAAGGACATAGAAAACAGGAGGGAAGAGGGAAGAAGAGCAGAGTGAAATCTCCGAGGTCCTATACCTGACTAAGGGGAGTTGAAGAAAGAAAATGTGGTCAAGTAACAGTATCCAGGAAAAGAAGACACACTTTGGGGAGCGAAAGGACCCATGCAGCACCAAGCACAATCAATGAGGAGTGAGCTATAGCAAGCTTATCACTGTGAGATTAAGTGATACTTGGGGACAAAAAAAGATCCTGAGTTTCCAGAGGGAAAAACTCAAAATCATATGTACTTCTTAATAGCAACCCTGGAAACAGAAGACAAAGGAGCAACACTTTCGAAATTCTAAACATAAACAACATACATCGAATTTTAAACCCAGCCAAGTGAACACATATAAGAATGAAAAGATCAACTTTTCAGAGATGTAAAGATTCCTAACATTTTCCTTTCATGTATGTTTCCTGGGTGGAGCTGTATTTGACAGTAACAGAAAGGTACACCAAGTGAAATGAATTCCCAGGACTATAACCCTAGGTTGATGACTAGGCAGTTAGACTAGGAAAGCAGACTAGGACACAACAACTAAAGCCCTGCTTATTAATTAGCAAGAGCCACCTAGACAGATCATGAGGAAAACGTTTAGCCGTTTACTCAGTTATGTATTTAAATAATTCATACTACAACTTGGATCATCTACTAAGAGACGTGCCTATCTCAGAAACCACACACATTTATTAGAACACGATTGTTCTACAAGTAGGGACTACATTTATGGTAACATTATCAAACTATTACATGCTCATGGTGTATAATGAAACATTATATTAAATGAAACAAAATTACAGATTCTCTGTAATGAAAGTATTCTTAAGAAAAGCCGGCAATAGAATAGAATTCCAGGTACACTATGCACATCATCTTGTCTTTTCATTACCCAAAGTGGTGGCTTCTCTTCTTTACAAAAGTTAGACATGACCAACTGCTGACTGAGAAAACACTTTACCTGGTACTGGAACTGGATGGGCCGTAGTTGGCTATCATTCTGAGTCATCTTTTTAGCTAGGGCCTCTTTCAATGCAAGTTCTTTATTCAACTCAATCAGCTCCTTGGACATCTGAGCTTGACGTAGAGCATGTTGAGTGCTGAAAACATCAGAAGACCTGCTGGTATTGGGACTGGTTTCCACTTGCTGGAAAAGACAATGATTTTGTGATAGCTATTCTTGGTTGTTAATTTGATTACATCTGGAATTAACTAAAACCTAAAAATGTCTGGGCACATCTGTGAGGGATTTTTTGAAGTGAAAGACCCACCTCTAATCTGGGACACACCTTTTGCTGGAAGCCTATATAAAGGATATCGAGGAGGAAAACTTGCTCTGTTTGCCTACTTTCTCCTGCATTCACTAGCAAATCCATTTCTTCAGTGGCATTAGAGCCTACTCCTTCAGAAATCTGGCATATACTGAAGACCAGTTGAGACATCTAGCCTTCTGGATTCCAACTATTGAATTCTTGGGCTTTCTGCACACTGGCAGCCACTGTTGGATTAGCTGGACCATAGCCTGTAAGTCATTCTAATAAATGCGTGCTCTCTCTCTCTCTCTCTCTCTCTCTCTCTCTCTCTCTCTCTCTCTCATCATTCTGTAAGTTCTATTACTGTAGAGAACCCTAATACAGATTTGTAAGAGAAACAAGAAGCTGGAGTTCCTTAGATACTACTTCACTCCCCACAGCCATTTTTCCATCAGCAATATCTGTGTTCTTTCACTGTTGTGACTTATATAACATCAGCTTGAAACACTTAGAATTAACTATGGAGCTTATTATTCCCTTGCTCATATAATACTCTGTAATATAGATAAGTTTTCTTGCTCCTCCCTATACTGATCTGACAAACAAGCCTTACTTCTTTCATTTCATCTCAAGAGGCTCCTAAAGAAGAGAAGACATTGGACATGGCACTTTGGAAATGGAAAAAGAGTCATTTATTCTGACACAGCTAACTTTTATTACCTAATTTATCTCCTATCTTGCTTCATTCAGAATAAGAAAACTATTAATAGGTACTTGTTTCAGGGGTAAAAGGCTTCCTCAAGAAAACCACTGACCAAACTTTCATTTTTCACTTTAATGTATAACCTTAGTCAAAGTCAATAACAGATACCTTATCTACTGTTGTGATCTGAACACTCAAAACATTTTCCTTTCTTTGTTTTATCCCATGGTCATCCCATCCATAGAAAAGCATATTCAGAAAACATTCTCCTCCAGTGCTTTTTTTTGACACTGTCACAATTTGTTCCTTTCCTTGTTTTAACTTATTGGGTAACTGAAACAGAATACTAGGACCTAATAGAAAATAAGCCAGATTGAAAAATGAAACATGATGTCCTCTGAGAAGTTCTGCTGCTCATTACCAGTTAGATTATTAGAAACAGAGCTTATCCTTGTTTGAGGTATTATGAAACAGATTTACTCTAAAGAGCATTCTATGAAGAATGATAATAATTACAGGTCCTCTTCCAGAGTCAAATGATCAATTATAGGAAGCTATAGGAAGCAGCAGTGAGTGTTCCAGGTTCCACACAAATGGGTCAATTACTCACAGCGTCTGCTTCCATTGCAGCATCAATGGTTGCAGTCATGCAAGCAACAGCTTCATCCTGTAGCAAAAGACGTTTTGATTTAGGAAAAACAAGTGAAGTCAAATTTACAAACGATTTTGATACTGGTCGATTTTTTAAAGGATATCCAGGGGTCATTTATGGTACTGGACTGATTTTGTGGTCACAGAGAACCCAACAGCTATGTGTTTCCATTTCCCACCTCTCAGGGACCTCTCTTTTTTCTAAAGGGTAATTGTGTAGTCTTTGGGGGAAAAAACAAGATCATGTGATAAGAGAGCAAAGATCACTGAGCCAGTGAAACATTTAACCATTCTAACAAGTCAAAATTTAACCCATTTTATAGACAGTTACACTTTATTTTTATGCTTCTACCACCGAGTCCCTATTAATGTACAAGCCTAGCCACTCCTTGTGGACATACCCTCAAAAACCAAACATAAAATAATGGTAATGCATCAGGAAAGTAGATAGAATGAAGAGCTGGTTTGGGCTTCTATTTTATAGCCACTCAGGATGGCAAGCTCTAACTGCACAAGGAAATTAATGTCCTAGATTGAGTAGGCCAGGAAAAAAGTGTACTCAGAGTCACCCAAATGTCCTATGGGCTCCATTACTTGCATCATATGAAGGTGCTGTCTGTAGTTACTAGGAGTAAAAGAATAAGCACCCCAGGAGGTTAAGTTCCCTCGTAGAGAATGGCTAATTCTCTTTGTGGGCACTGGAACAAACACCCAGAAAGGTAACTGAAAACTACCCATTAGGAAGAATTTGTTTATGGACGATCATATGAGCAGTTCTGCTCTCATCACTGAAATGTACACTTTACTTGGCACTGTAACACATACATTAGTGCTTCTGCCTCAGGGATTCTGAAGCCTTACGAAGGAAGTTTGGTTCTCAGGAGGTCATATGGTGAAGGGGTGCATAGGTGAATTGTTGGCTGTGAAGGGGTTCAGGGTTAGAACATGCAGTGTCTGTATCAGCCATGGGAAACAACACAGAGTTGCAATGTTAGTACCTTAAAGGTCCGGAGATGGGCCTTTTGTGTTTGTAAAGCACTTCCCTTGTATTCCTAACCAATGAGGATCAAAGAGAACTCAAAGGAAGCTCCAGTGTTTCCACATTCTTTCTCATCCTAATGTACACCGTTGGCAAGACCCCAAGTGTAGGGCACACTAAGTCCTTTAAAAACAGAGCACCAATCAAGGATTGCTTAGTGCTTACCCGTTCTCTCCTGTGTTCAAATTTCAGTATATTTATATAAGTATCATGGATTATAAGAATTTATAGTGCTGTCTGCTTTGGGGGCTCCTTTTTGTTTTTTGGAACAGCCACTTGCAATGTAGCTCAGGCAGGCCTGGAATGCAAATTCACTGTCCTCCTGCCCCCATGTCCCAAGTTCTGGGATTACAGCAGTCACCAACGTATGCACCCTAAAGACTTTTCCTGGCACCACCATTAAGAAGATTAGGATCAAACTAGATGGCTTTAGACCCAGTGAAATTTCACAATGCTAACATTTCAGCTCATGGCTATGGTGATATCTTTTGTACAATCATAGAATGATTCTATTCTCACAATTCTAAATGTATAAATATGTAACAATAGGATTTGTTTCGGTCTAACAAATCCTTTTCTCCTCTTCTACACTCAGTCTAAGGATGCAACTTACAGCGTCTTTTAAGTAAAAGGTATGATTAGCTCAAGGTGACAGGGGAGCTAAGGCAGGGTACTTTGTTTACATTAAACAGCGGAGCATTCCAAAATAAAGTATGTGTTTGGAAAAGACATGCAAACTACGTTTTATGGACTTTGTCTTGGAGGTGGGGATATAAACAAAATAGTACTTGATTCTGCAGGAACTGAAGCGACTGCCTGAATTTCCTCATAGGCTACTGCAACAACAAAGCTTGCTAGAATTAGATTTTAAGGGTACAGCTTGGTACCTAAAGCACCAGGAGGAAAGTCCAGGAACAATGGTTGCCTTCATAACTGAAAATGGGGTGTTCACCTGTCACTTAAAATAAAAATAGTTTTAATTCAGAATGAAGGGCACACGAACTTACATTTGAAACACTTTGTTTTCACTGTTTCAAGTCTTAATAAGTCACGGGGATACATTGTTGTATATTTAAAAAATATGTAACTAGGAGGGTCTGCAGACAATAGAGAAGGATAAAAGGGTTGACTGCTTAACCATGATGGTGGAGGAAGCCAAGAACTTTATCAGGTTGTGTCAATCTGAAGCACTTGCCTATGTGTGTGCCAAGTGCATTTTAGTGGCAGACAGCAATTCTACAGAGTTCTTCTGAGCCAGTCACCACTAACAGAACCACCTACAGGCAGAGCAGGTAGCCAATATATTGCCAGGTCTTCAGTGAGGATGGTTTATTGTATTAAGTTCATTCCATGGGCTTGCTTCATCTTTCATGCGGTTCAGATCTCAGAAATGAGAAGTATGAAACCCTCTAAAGTCAATGTGGCCACCAACACTGCTGCCCCAAGCCCTTACTCTCAGAGGTTGTAAATTTTGGCTCTAGTAGGCTTCTGCAACCTACATTATCATAACTCTGAGGTAACTCACAAGGTTTTCTTACAGAGGATGTTTCAGATATATTTAAGCAGAATTAGCAGTGGTAGCATTTATCTCTGTGCTAGCCATTCTCCAACAAGTATTGAAAAATCTTCCCATTTTCTAAATTGCAATTACTCTTAACTTTTGGAAGTATTTCTTTTGCCTCAAGAAATGTTTATATGCTAATGTAAAAAAGGTTAAGACAGATGTAGAGAAGGTTCCCAGTATCCGTTCTCTTCAGTCCTTGCCTCTCCCAATCCTTTGTTGTCATTTCTGCCAGTGATCATAAATCACAAAGTTTGAGTAAAGTTGTTGTTGTTGTTGTTGTTATTATTATTATTATTATTATTGGTTTTTTGAGACAGGGTTTCTCTGTGTAGCTTTGCGCCTTTCCTGGATCTCGCTCTGTAGCCCAGGCTGGCCTCGAACTCACAGAGATCCGCCTGGCTCTGCCTCCTGAGTACTGGGATTAAAGGCATGCGCCACCACCGCCCGGCCAGAGTAAAGTTATTTTAAAGATTTGTTTATTTTTATTCTATGCGAGTGTTTGCCCGTATATTATGTATGTGTACCATGGCATTCCTGGCACCAGCAGAAGCCATCAGATCCCCTAAAACTGGGAACCAAACCTGGGTCCTTTGCAAGAGCAATGAGCACTCTTAAATGGTGGCCATCTCTCTAGCTCCGGAATAAAAAGAAATTTGTATTCTCACTATGTAGCCTTGGGTGGCTTGGAACTTGCTATGTAGACCAGGTTGGTCTTGAACTCATTGAGATCCAGTTACCTCTGCCTTCCAAGTGCTGGGATTAACTCAATAAATTACTTTTCTTTTCTTTGTGAAATCATTGTAAAATTATACCATTTCTCACTTCCCTTTCTTCCCTCCAAACCCTCCCATATATTCTCCTTTCTTTCTTTCAAATTCAGTCTTCTTTTTCATTGATTATTTACATGCATATATGTATATGTATACACATATATATTCCTATATATAGCTTGCTCTTTTGTGGGATATTTGTACACTGTGTAAAGATGTGTTGCTGTGATTGGTGTAAAGCTGAATGGCCAATAGCTAGGCAGGACAGGATAGGAGGGATCTCCAGGGACAGAAAGGAAGAAGAGAAAGAATCTAGGCGTGCAGCAGACGCCAGGGAGACACTGAAGAGGTTGGATATATAGTAACTGAGTCACATGGCAGAATGTAGATTAATAAAAACAGGTTAATTGAAGTTATAAGAGCTAGTGGGGGGCTGGAGAGATGGCTCAGAGGTTAAGAACACTGGCTGTTCTTCCAGAGGTTGTGAGTTCAATTCCCAGCACCCATATGGTGGCTCACATCCATCTGTAATGAGATCTGGCTCCCTCTTCTGGCCTACAGGGATACATGCAAACAGAACACTGTATACATAATAAATAAATAAATAAATAAATAAATCTTTTTTTTTTTTTAAAAAAAAAGAGCTAGTGGGACAAACCTAAGCTAAAGGCCAAGCTTTCATAATTAATAAGAAGTCTCTGTGTCATTATTTGTGTGCTGGTGGTCCCCACAAGAAAGTACTATTACACTTCTCACTCTGCATCTTACTTGTACATAGGTTTTCAAGGCTAATCATTTGGTATTGGAGAACCAATTGGTGTACTTTCCTCGTGGCAAGACCGTTTCTCTCACTCCAGCATTCCTTAGTTGCCTAGAGTTCTTTGTATAGGGTTGAGGCCTCCTAGGCTTTCTTCACCCTCCATCAAGGAAATTTCTCTTTTCAAAAGACACAGATCATTACAGAAAATCACAACCAATCAAAATGCAGAGTTGTGGATCCCAATCTCAATGGCTTCATTTACAAAACAACTCCTGTATGTAAGGCTCAGGGAACACTGTGGAAGAGGCCAGGGAGAGCTTGTAAGAGCCAGAAGATTGTGGAGTTTGCTGTAAGACTGTGTCTGCTAGGCATGGAAGAAGCTACACCCACAAAGTCTCCGTAAAGTTAAAAAGAATCAGACAACTTCCGGAAAGGGATTGTATCAACATGTTCCCAAGGAAGGGACATGAAAACTGGAATAACCAAGTTTCACAGCAATTAACAAAAACTGCTACTTGAGCCAAAATACAAAGATCCCCCACACACACCTTTTTTCTTTTCATCCTATAAAGCTTCAATCTTTGGGAATTTATGTGGTGTTTGAGTCCTTCTCACAAGTGCATAAGCTGAACTACTGTCTTGAACCTCAACCTAAGTCACTTCCAGTGAGCTCTTTCTGACAGGAATACATTTAGTAAGGTTACATAATTAGTAAGTGGCAGAGGATGGCTGACTCTGGAGCCCAAGTTCTCTATTACTGTGCTCTATTTCTCAGGTAAGTAAACTACAGTTTTGATTATAACTTTTCTATAGCATCTCTCATTCTAAAACATGGGCTAATGGTTTTAAGTAAGTTTACTTATTTTAGAACTGACGACCATAACCGAATAATAGTGTATTTTTTTTCATTTACTCTTTAAATCTCTTGGATGATTTTGTCATAACATACTGAAAACTCTAGAAAAAAAAGGAACTAGCAAGACCAGACATGGGAAATTCACTGTTTGTTGGGAAAAAACCCTAAACATAGCCTCTTAAAACAGGGCCTCCCTCTATAAAACACATCTACAATAAGAGTGGTTCTTTTGGCCAGGCAGCGATGGCGCACACCTTTAATCCCAGCACTCAGGAGGCAGAGCCAGGCAGATCTCTGTGAGTTCAAGGCCAGCCTGGTCTACAGAGTGAGATCCAGGACAGGCACCAAAGCTACACAGAGAAACCCTGTCTCAAAAAAAAAAAAAGGAGTGATTTTTTTGTTTGTTTTCTGAAAGAGTATTGTTATATAGTCTAGACTAGCCTTAAAGTTGTGATGTTCCTGCCTCTGCTGAGTGAGTGAAGAGAGAGAAAGAAAGAGACAGAGAGAGAAAATGAATCATGTCTTAATGTCATATCTACTGTGATGACAAGATTATAGGGCTACACTGCCACAGTAGTATCTGTGTGTGTGTGTGTGTGTGTGTGTGTGTGCGTGTGTGTGCGTGTGTGTGCGCGTGTGTGTGTATACCTATGAGTGTTTTCATGTAATGATCTTAATGTTCAGATCATATTCAATGTTTCATAATGACCGCCTTCAAACAGTTCAGTTCAACTATTTCAGCAGAAGTTCACAGAATTAGAAATGTGCACATGCCTCAAGAAATGAATGAAAGCGATAGGCTTATTACAGTGCACCTACTTGGCTTAGAGACAGCTGAGTAATCACTTGTTGTAGGTTGCAAATTATCTCTATGTTTTCTTTTAATTCCTGGTCTTCCAATGTCTCCACTAGCTTTTGAAGATCCACTTTACAGCTAAAAAATCAAGCAAATGAACACAAGGTTTAATCATACCACAAAGGCCAGATTACATATGAAGATGGTTTAAGTTGCTAACAAATATCTCCTTGGAAACTTACGCTGCATGCTGCCTGAGTTCTTCTAGCTTGGCATTCATTTTCTCATTTGCTTGCTCTGTCTGCAACAAAGACCCGGGAGATCATTAGTGGCAGTATCTGATAGCTTCACCTAATTATGTTCTCTCCTCATCCCTGAGGATGAAAACCTAGGTAGAGGCTGTCTCTTTTCCTATAATAGAGGATTTTGTGGGCTTTGGTTATATAGTAGGAAATGGTCTTCTTTTAGCATTCATGAAAATTAGCACTAAGTTAACATGAACTATGGGGTAGAGTGTGAAGCCTTGATTCCAGAAAGAACTTTGCAACTTGAAGAAAAGCAATACTTCCTGGCATGTTACACCCTGCTTCCACTGCCTCCTACACTGTACTTAGAATTTTCAATTTATTTTATTTTTATGCATATGAGTATTTTGCCTGTATGTATGTGTGCACATCATGTGTGTGCAGTGCTTGGAGAGGCCTGAAGAGAGCCTTGCTGGGATTGGAGTTACAGAAGGTTGTGAACCACTGTCTGGCCCAGCATTTAGAGAAGCAGTTCTCAATCTGTGGGTTGCAGCTCTTTTGAGGGTTGAATGACCCATTCACAGAGGTTGCATATCACACATCCTGTATATCAGATATTTACATTACAATTTATAACAGCAGCAAAATTATATTAAAGGGTTGCAACATTAGGAAGGTTGATAACTACTGATTTAGAGCATTTAAAACATAAAATAACCTCACATCAATTTGAGCTGAGATTTTAAAAATAATTATATTGTCTGATACGGTAGGCTATTTTTAACAAGAGGAAGAAAGAAAAAAGGTAAGGTGCAAGAATAATGTTAGTGAAAAAATAAATGACAGATGGCATCTATGTTTTAGGAAGAATGATTATTTCAATCACAGAATTCGTGAGGACCTGGATGCTGCAACAGATTTGGGAGAGACAGTCCTGACAGGATATAAAACAATAGGCTTATCAGGGAGCCACTGTAACAACCTTATAAAGGTCATACAGGTATGTGACTAGAATAACAAGCATCATCTACTGTGCAGCCATGCTCACATACATACAAAGACATAAAATGTAGCACTAGAATAGAAAATAAAATTCTCTTAATCTCATGTGCACCTTTTGCTAGTCGAGGACAATACAGTGGCCACAGGATTTGGCCATTTCTAAAGAAAATTCTCAGGATCTTCCTTCTCCTTAACTAGAGAACAGTCAAGCATGAAGTGTTTACATTACAGAGGTGCAGTTACATTTTGGTAGAAACTGCTTCACTTCTGGCAATAGCTGTACAATCTAGGATTTGAGTTGTACTTAGGCTAGTAGGAACACTGTAGTGAGAGAGCTTGCATGCACTGATCTAAGAGGTTGTAATCAGACAGACAAGGAGGATTTCAAAGTGGTGTAATCAGTCACGTAGCAAACCACTTATTTGGAAATTAACCATATGGAAAATTAATTCAAATGATTCCCCCAGCTGTTATATTTCACCATGGCAGCTGTTAGGATGGGATATGAAATGTGAGAGCATTAGGGGAAGGGAGGGAGAGAATTTGGAGTTTCATGAAGGAACAGTTACTTGACATATGTGGAATAGTCCTTTACTACAATTCTTGGGACCAGAAAGTGCTTCAGATTTCAAATGGTTTTCAAATTTGGGAATATTTGCATACATGATGAGCTGTCTCAAGGATAAAACCCAAGCTTAAACATGAACTTCATTATGTCTCTATCCCACACATTTTTATAAACATAGTCTGAGGGTGTCCACATGTCTAAACTCACAATGTAGCTAGCTGTCTATGTGACCCTAAGTGCGGGGAGGACACCAGCACACCTAGTTTCTGCACACTGGAAAGCAAAGCACTGGACCAACTGAGCCATTGTCTCCCTGCTCCAGTTTTAGATAGTATTTTCAGTACAAGTTCTTCAACTTCTTGGTCATTGGGACCTATCACAGGAGGTAAGATGGAGAACTTTCCATGATGGTGACATCATGTCAATGCTAGAAGAGTTCAATTTCGAAGCACTTCTGATATCAGACTAGGGATGCTCAAGCTGCACTGTGGATAAAAATTGGGCAGGATTTAAGGTAACACAGGGATTTGCATCTTTCCTTTGGGGCATTTTATGACAAATCTATTTTAAAATGGGATCAGTGTAGATTAATTGTGGTGATATGTAAGTATTCATTGCACCATGCTGTATAAAATGGCTTTTACAATAAGAATCATCTTAAATATTTTAGAGACTGAAGTTAATAAACATTTGAAGTGTTGGGGCCTCACCAAAATGATCCTCTCTAACATCTGGGCTGTCTGACCAGCTGCCTCACTCAGACCACGACTTAATTTTTCATTCTCTTCTACCAGAGACTGATTCTTCTCCATCAGGGACTGTAGATTTTCTGATGGTTCCACACTAAAACAAAGAAAGCAAAATTTTAGAAAAATACAATTGCTGGCCTGATTGGGGTAAAACTACATTACAAAAGGTCAAGGAAAGTGCCCAAGCCCTGTCTATCCTCCCAGTCCTGTAGTATATGAAGAAAAACACTCAAGTACTTAATAATCTGAAGCAGTAACAATTCAGAACCAGATAAGACTGTAATAAGCATAACTAGCTTTTTCTTGTTGTTGTTGTTGTTTTGAGACAGGGTTTCTCTGTGTAGCCCTGGCTGTCCTGGAACTCGTTTTGCAGCCCAGACCAGCTTCGAACTCAGAGAGATCCGCCTGCCTCTATCTCTTGAGTGCTGGCATTAAAGGGGTGCGCCACCACTGCCTGGCTTCATGATTAACTTTTCTCATGGCTCGTAGTTTAGGATGTTTCCATTTGTGTCATGTAATTTAAAAAGGAAGGGCTAGCCGGGCGGTGGTGGCGCACGCCTTTAATCCCAGCACTCGGGAGGCAGAGCCAGGCGGATCTCTGTGAGTTCGAGGCCAGCCTGGGCTACCAAGTGAGCTCCAGGAAAGGCGCAAAGCTACACGGAGAAACCCTGTCTCGAAAAAACCAAAAAAAAAAAAAAAA
>CABHPR010105453.1:0-14831 GCA_902168415.1 Peromyscus melanophrys
AGACCTCATTTCATTCAGCTCAACTCTAGACAGATAAGATGGAAGACAAGATGAAGGAAGGGCCCCCCTCCCTCGCCTGTTTTCAGTCACGGTAGGACACTCTTTGGTTTGAGGATGAGACAATTTATGGGGAAAATGGTGCGGCAGAGCATGGTTGCCTGATGACATCAGTGTCTGGGCCTATTCTGAAGAGGGAGCAGTCGCCTTCTGGGGGGCTTCTTTTCTGTGAAAACATTTCACTCAAAAAACTCTCAAATACAGACTTTACAATCCCACTGATTAACTGAAAAATGTATTTTTAAAACAAAATGAAAAATAACCATCCCTGGGCAAATGCAATAAGCTTCTTAAAATTGTGTTAGCAGGTCATGTTTTTCTTCCAAATCTTTTAAAAGACACTCTAATAAATTAAATAAAACGGATAGGAAAACAAACAAAACCCTTATCTCCAGGTATGCTTCATCTTCGTGAAACCAATTTTACAGAACAGTCAGATATGTAATAACGGGCCTCCCAGGGATGTGATTTTTTATTCAACTTGACATGCAAGTCGTGAGTAATTAATTATGTCTTCTATTTACACGTTGTCAGATAAGAGTACTAAACAGAAGAGCTGAGACCTGCACTGAACGCCACCATTAATCGGTTTAATTTGCAAACCTAATGCAATCAAAAGGAAGACATTAGTGTTAAAATGTTGTTGTTGTCCTTTCTTAAAGGAACAGACCTGGTTGAAGGGGAAAAGGCACACAAAGCTAGGAAGCCACAGACTCTCAAGTCTACCTGCCTGCTTATGTCTTGGACTGTAGAAGGTCTGAATGTACAATCATTGAGATCGGGTACCTTCCACCCCAGCATATTACAGTTCGGCTCTGTGTAATTATCCAGAAAGTGTAGAAGCATCATGTGTGTGCACCAAACTACAGGAGGTGATGAGTGAAAGCATAAACCTGGTATGTGTGAACTTATAGACCCTGACAGCAGACTTGGGTCTGGAAACACTGTCAGATTGGTGGGCAAAATGAAAAACCACAAGGAAGATCTTGGGTGATCAAGAACTGTTGCCAAGAAGAACCCTTGACCTATTTCCGTCCAAATGTCAGTGCTCACAAATCGTCTTAAGAGTTGATTCTGTCACAGGAGTCTCAAGACACTTCTGAAGTAGAAGGGAGAAAGAGAGAGAAGGTAAGCTAGTGGATGGGGAAGTGAGAACCATGCCAGAGAAAGCAATGTGATGTAGCATTCATCTATACCATGTGGAGACCAGGAGCTCATTTTTGCTCCTTCTAAACATCTCCAAAACTCAGTTTCCCCATTACTGGGACAGTGATAATGATGTAGAAAGCTCTGCAGTGGAAACTATGGAGAAAGTCCTGAGTACTAAGCAATCTGGTATCAGTGTCATCACTTACGAATAAAGCAGTGAAGCTTAGAAGGATTTATCATCTGATTTCTGCTAGTTACTCAATTGCTTGATTCCTTTGGGACCAACCCATATGACCCTATTTGTAGAAACTTTATTTCTGAGTTAGCATTTGTGTTCACAACTGGCTCCTGATTTCCCAAAGGGATTGGTTCAAGGACCAGAATCCCTAAATGGCAGAATCCCTAAATGGTGTAACGTCTGAATGTAACCTAGGTACACCCTTCTACATATTTTTAGTAATCTCTCACTACTTATAGCAGCCAATTGATGTAAATGCTAGATAGTTGTTATACTGAATTTCTTCTGGAGTAGTGATGGGAAAAAGTGTCAGTACATGGTCAGCGGAGACACGATGTTCTTCTGAATGTTTCCAACTTGGGCTTGAACAAGCCCAGAGATGTGGACACCCACAGACAGAGGGCTGACTGTACAGTAGTACTGCTGTATTCACTATTTATTTGAGACTGAAAGCATGCAATTTTAACTTGTGGCTTTAAATAAAGAAAAAAACCTGTAGGGGAAATTTCACAATTATAAGAGCATATTAACACAAATTATAATTATTATGGTCACAAGAACAATTTTTAGTCACATCCAAAGGAAATAAATTTGAAAGCATGCCAGCAGTTACAACATGAACCTGGAAAAATCCATTTATTTCTCATTTGTCCGTAAGAGTGGCTACAGATTAATGTAGAAACAACAGGATCCAGGAGAGTTTAAGTCTAGGGACTAATTTATGGAACTACCCAAGCAACAGAGGATTATTTTATCTAATTAAGACAGAGCGTGCATATTTAGAATTAAGCATTTGCATTTAACAGCAAATTCAGAATTATAAAAGCAATTAAAGCTAAAATGAGGTATGATAATTTTTCCTGCATGCCACTGAAGAGCCAAAGTGCATCTTAATGTGCGCCTGTGTGGCTGCAGAGAAGAAGCAGCACAGAACACAAACTCTCTACACTCTCACTTCCAAATTCTTGCCCTCTTCGGGACATGAATCCATCCACCGGTCTGGATGAAGCCTCCTAAACCTGACTGAGTCTTCTCACCCCTAGATTAATCTGGTGACAGTATAGTTCAACCTGCAGCTAGCTGCATAATGAACTTGAATTTGTCACTGATAGTGTTTTATTAAGGTCCTTGGGTATTTTGTGTATTTCCTACATCATTCCACCTTAACTTACATACTTTACTCTCCTTACAAATGTGATTATTGGTTTTCCTCATTGCTTCAATCTGAAAGATTTTCCTTAATCAATTGCTATCAAATCTACTGTACAGGACTGACATGGACATTTATGTCTTTATAAAACAAACGCCCCTTCAAGCTTGTGTGTCCTGTCCTTTACTAGTGTCCATTGCTCTCTCACTCACCTGCAGGTTAGTAAGCCACTGTATCTAGGCTTTTACAGTATTCTTATACAGTATCCCTTAAGATTTTATCTGTCCACATTACCTTCATTTACAGCACAGATTTCCTGATGACACACTTTATTTCATGTCTTAAAAATGAGCACAATGTCTTCCTTTCTGGAGAAGTTGAGTACATTTGAGGAAGAGTGTTTTAAATAAACATGTATTCTTCCTCAAAAATTCTCCAACCAACCCACATTTCACTCAAAGTTGGGAAACTTATCTACTTTCTATTTAATTCGAGTTTATTTTGTATAATTTCCTGATATGCTATAAAACAACCCCTTGAAGAACAGACTATTCTTTGTCAATCAATCATCTATTCTATTCGCATGCTACCATGGTAACATCTGTGACGTCAATTTCACTGATTCTCTGAAGTCATTGAAATGTGTCTTTAGTGTTGATGTGCATGTTAATGAGTGGGGCTGTCTTAACCCTCGTCCTTTTCAGGGTTCACAAGTCTTGTAAAGTGTAGTGAAATACGCAACCTGCTTCACAATCAATTTGAGTCTGCAAGCTAGTAGTATTTTAAGGTCCTTTCCTATTTTGTACGTATTTTCCTAAAATATTACACATTTATTCAGATAGCCTCATTTTCCCTGTCAATGTAATTATTTTCTTTCTGAGTTGCTGTAGATGAGAGGTTATGTCTGTCAGCTACTAAGTTAAAATATTTAGCACACTGGTGGGCACAATAAAAACTCGAGATAAACAAAAAAGCACTAACGTTTACCTCTGAAATAATTACGGACTTACAGAAAGTTGAAAATAATGACTAGGGCAATGGCTCTGTGAGTAAAAGCTGAGCATAGATGTGCACATCTGTAACTCCAGCATTGCAGGGGAGGGAGTGGCGGTAGGTAGATGCGGTGGGTTCGCCTAGCCAGCTAGCTTAGTCTACAAGGCAGGTTCTGGGTTCAGTAAGATACCCTGTCTCAAAAAATAAAATAGAGAGTGATAGACAAAAATACCAGAGTTGACCTTTCCCCTGCCACTACATGCAGGTGACCATACTTGCACAACCACATATGTACACAAACATGCATGCCCCTCTACACACACATAAGTTGCAAATAAATGTATAGAAAAGGGCCATACACCTTCCACTTAGCCTCCTCCAGTGGTAACAATGTTGCCTATCAAAACAAGAAAATATCCAAACTATGAAACTGTCATTGGTACAAATCATTCAGATTTCACCAACTGTACATGTGCTCATGCATATGTACATGTTGGGATTCAGGGATGCTGAGATGTCTGGATCTTACAAGTATATATGGTTTAGGGAAATTGCCACTATGATAATATATATACATATATATATATATATATATATATCCATATCATAAGACTTCCTTGAGCTGCCCTTTTATAGATACATACACCATCTCTCCATCCTTGGTAAACAGGACTTGATTCTCCAGCTCCATGACTTTGCTATTTCAAGAATATTACATAAATATAACCAGACCAACCTCCATCTTTTAAGACTGTTTTTTTTTTTTCAATAAGAATACTTTTATTGAGGTGAAGTTAACTGTGTGCATCAATCTATATCTTCATTGCCGTACACGGAATGGATGTGCCACAAGTTTTAACCATCCCCACACCAAAGGGCATTATTACTGTCTTCAGTGTCTGGCTGGTACAAACTTCCAGGTGCAGGTTTTAGTTTATTGAGATAAATTATGATCCCTCTAATATGGCTAGCTGTTGTTTAAGACAAAAGTTTCAGAACTGGGTGGCAATAGTGAGGAGATGGTAAAAACACAGTTTATAAAATAATGCCTGTTAGTAAGTTCAGGAAGGAAATCATTTACCCTGGTTTTCCCAGAACAGGTCAATTTGTGTCCGCTGTCCCAGCATGATGATCTCTTTGCTCACAGAAGTGCTCCAGTTGGTGTGACAAATTATATAATCACTGTGATTCTGATTCACCGGTGACCCTGAGAGCATTACTGATTTGCCTACTTAGCTGTGGTGGGACTGGATTTTAGCGGGTTGCTGTCTTGTGGCTCTCCTGTATATCTTTGAGTGACTCTGTGGAGTCTAAGAGATGAGATCCATCTCCTTGCAATGAATGAGAGTTTTGCCAAAGTTTCTTATGCATCTGTCTGTTTCTTCTCCCATATAAAACAATTCTCTCTGATGGTTTTATGGCTGAGGGCAAGATCTGAGCTCCTGCCATTGAGCCATGCCCATGGCTAGTTTCCAGTCTGTAATATGGCTAGGTCCTGAGTCTTCTAGCTTCAGTCACAGGCCTATCCCAAAGGCTGTACTCAGTAAACTGAAGGCATACAGTGAGCTTAGCTGGGACCAGCCGTTCAGCTCTCTGTAAATCACTCTCTTCAAGGCACAGAGGTTAAGTAAGAAAAAAGTGTCACCCATTCTTTTGTGGGAGGAAGTTCCCTCCAAGGGTAGAAAGCTGGGGTGAGGGAAGGACGCAGGCTGGGCCACTGGAGGAATTGAAGGGACAGGGACACACGACCACCTCAGCTTTTCTTCCATCAAGAGGCCAGGACACCACCAAATGGCACACAGCTAGCACGGAACACAGACCGAACTCAAGCCAACATCTTTCCTTTTTTTTTTTCACAAGACAGTCTATGCTCTTCAGTTTCTTATGAGGGGATTTGGAATAGAAAAGGAGGAAATAAAATCCTGCCAACGTAGCATTAATTGCTTTGCTTTTCGTTTAGTTCTTTGACTGCTCACACACACAGATAGCACACATATAAGCAATGACCGACCCCTTTACTCTCCAAATCCCTGAGCCCCACTTCATGCTTATGATCAATATCTATGATAATCTATGCCCTTAATTAATGCAAATACATCTGGAAATCTTATATAATTGATCCTTGGACTTATAGCTTAATGTAACAAATTTCAGAAAGTTGAAATACACAGGCCTTGAAAATGTGATACATTTAAGTGAGAAGAACATGCATAGTAGGGCAGTTTAATAATTTTGACTATATATATGTATACACACACACAACAAGTTTGAAATATACATCTTCAGAGGGTAGTGATTTAGGAAGAAGGTCTCTTCTTTTTCTTCTTTTTCTGCCTGTTGCTTTTGTTTTTGTGACAGAGAATATCTACTGTGAATTCTCAATATATTAATATAAAGATATTATGGCTATTGATACATATCTGACTTGAGCTCCTTCAAGTATTACAAATGAAGAGCTCCCTACTTCAAATCTATGAAAAACCATAGAGTGAAAGGCTAATTGGAGACTTCAGCATAGCAACAAGAATTCTAATAGTCTTCCTACGTTCTCCATTAACCTTCAAAAATGAAAGACATTCTATCAAATCAAGGATTTGAAACCAGCAGGGTAATAGTACACAGGTGAACACAGCTTTAAAGATCCTGGAGGCTTTTGTGAGTTGCAAATACATAAAATATAAATCCAAGGATTCAACCCTGGGTACCCCGAATGGTAGCTGTGTTTTAGCAGATTTTGATAATTAACAACAACAACAACCCCACAAATGCCTAAGCTCAATTTTTAGACTAAAGTCCAAGGTATTTAATTCTAAGCCCTGGCAATCACGTTAGTGAGAAGCTTTTACAATACCAGCATTTCCATATTGCAAATCCCTGGAGTCTAACCACTCTAAGTGAAGCCTGTAGCCACTTGTGAGAGACTAATTAAAAAGTATAATTTGGTTAGGGAAAACTGCAAAGGGAAATTCCCCAGCACAATGCACAATAAGTTTGGTCACAACTTATTTGTAAATAATGGTTTGTATCAGTGCACGTTCATGCAAAGTACCTGCTTTTCTTTCCTATTGTTGAGGGGAGAGCCACGTTACTCGATATCTAAGGACATATCACAGACAGCATACAATTAATTTGTGTGCTGCTTTTGGCTTTATTGTTTTAGAAATGATGCCATTGTGTAGTCTGGAAGTTGTAATCCTCTTGACTTGCTCAGTGCTGGATCCCAGGACACCACACTTGATTTTCCTTGATAGGAAACTCGAGATCTAGAAATGTTAAGCCATTTGCAAAGATGTGTTTCTCCAAATAGACAGTAGAATCAGGAGTTGAAGGTTGTCCTCAGCTACAGATCAAATTTGACTAGAAGGCTCTCTCTTAAATGAATATTCAGAATTCTGAGGACACCTAAATAATAGGCATTTTTTCATAACAATTTCTTATTAAAAATATCATGGCTGTTCTTGGTGTATTTCAGCAAGAGTATACTCGTTTTAATATCATGGCTGTTCTTGGTGTATTTCAGCAAGAGTATACTCGTTTTTCTTGCTCCTGTGAGAGAATACCTGACAGGAAGTGACTTGCAGAAGGAAAATTTTCTTTCTTTCTTTTTTAAGGAATTATTTTTACATGTATGCATTGCCTTAGAGACCAAAAGAAAGTACTGGATCCCCCAGAACTGAATATCAGACAGTTGTGAGCCACCACCATGTGGGTGCTGGGGACCAAACCTGGGTCCTCTGCAAGAGCAGCAAGTGCTCTTAACCACTGAGCCAGCCCAGAAGGGGGGAGCTTCTTTTGGTTTTGAGTTTGAAGTTCTAGTCTGTGGTTGCAGGCATGGTTCCCTGGCAGAAGTGTGAGGCAGCAAGTCACACTGAGTCCAAAGCCAGAAAACAAAATCGATAAATGCTGGTACTCAGCTCACTTCCTCTTTTACTCCTTTGTATCCTGTCCTGGACTTCAGCCCATGAGATGGAGCCACACACATTAAGGGCAGCTTTTTCCTCCTCAGTTCAACCTCCAGGGAACACCATTGTAAGATATGCGCATGTGTGTCATGTTTCTAATCCACCATCACATCCTTGCTTTTTATTCCTACACTTCAGTTCTCAATATGTTGCAAAATTAGGTAGAAATCCCTGAGTGACATTCTTAAACATCTTTTTTATGGACCACCAAATTAACTTAAGTTGAAAACAACTGGCTAGTCTTAGAGAAAGACAACATGCAGCAAAGTGTCGTATCCTAATGACGCTGCTTCAGGGACATGGGGGACTTGTATAAATACATTCTTGGAAGTTTCCAGAAATATTGATTTGATAGTGAATAAACATTATAAAACTCGATAAAAAACAATTTACTCACCAAAGAATTTCCAATATTACTTTTTAACTTAGTAGATGCAATTTAAATTTCCCACTTTACATTCATTTATTTTTGTCTGTACATGAGGGTGCATGCTTACCATGAAGCACATATGATGACTGGAGGACAATTTCCCAGAATTATCCCCCTCCTACCATGTGGGTTCTGGGATTAAAGTTGGGCCATTGGGATGGACAGCAGGTATATCTACCTGCTAAACTCTTTGGCCAGACCTCCAGATGAAATTTCTTATCATAAATTCATGGAGTGACAGGAAGCATTGCTTTCAGTCACTAATATGAAAGCATAAATAATTTAGTTACAATTTCACCCTAATTCTGGCTCTGATTAACCAACAAACAAAAATGAAATTAAAGTTATAGGAAACAATTAGAGCTAACCCAGACTTTATCACATGAACAATTCACTGATTGGCCATTCACAAAAACCAATCTGCTACAAGATTATTTAAAGACTTTCAGCTCATGAGTGAGTATATGCTTTAAATATATATATTTATATTTCTGTTGCTTGAAAATCTAATCATCTGTTTGTTAAGCTATAGGGTAAAATTTTAATGATCACAGCATTAATTCAATTATCATGCTGTACTTGCTGTTAATGTTGAAAAAGAAACTGTCCATGCTTCAGGATGTAGCTCATGTTTAATATTAAACCACAAGATGTTTTCCTCTTATATCTTACATATCTTGCCTCCATTTGAACACACATCTAACTATGTTTTTGTGACCTAATAGATGACCATTAAGTGTTTGGTTGACTGAACGTACTGGACAACAAATCACTCTCCTATAATTTCTCGATGCTTCTATTTTGGTTTGGGGAAAAGATTTATCAACGATGTTGATAAATGTTAAGTCTGCTCTGTCAAGAAAACTAAAAGGCACAGAAAATTAACTAAGCTACCAGGGGTCCTGATAGGTGAAGGTTCAGAAACACAACGATGTGGGTTCACCATATTCTCATCCATAAACCAATGATCTTTATTGAGGAAAAAATAGAACAAAACCAAAGTCTCAGTTGTCTGAAAAGAGTTTGACATTCATTTACTTTTGTCTGTACATGAGGGTGCATGCATACCATGAAACACGTATGTTGGTTGGAGGACAACTTCCCAGAAAAAAGGAAAAAGGGACATATTTATCATTTGAATCATTTACATATATGTATACATATGCAAAAGGCAAGAATACATACATATACATATATAGATTTAATAGTAAAGACCCGTGAATTAATTACTAGTGTAAAATAGATTTATCTGGTTTCTCACTTAATATAAGATAGGAACAGTTTTATCAGGAAAATGAATTGTACTTCATTCTTCATTGAAAAAAGCCTTCTGAAGCAGCACATGAGTCTGTGGAGTGGCTCAGGGAGGGAAGTAACTGGCCACCAAGCCAGACTGTCTAAATTCAGTCACTGGGACCCACACAGTAAGGAACAAACTTTCTCTGGCAAGTTGTCCTCTTACTCCGCAAGTGCGCATAATAAAATAAATAAAAGCAATTTTTAAGTAACCCATGTATTTGCATACAAATAGATGAGGGCAATCTATCTGTTTTCATCAAATTTCATTTCATTCTCCTGGAATTCATTTTCTTTCAGAAATTACCTGTGTGTATATCATTTGTCACACAGTTCTTGAACTTGAAGACCTCATTCCCGTTTTGATTCTCTCTTTGTGAAATAGTTTCCTGAACGTTTGTCATTTTTCCTTTCTATTGTCTCAATTTCCCGACAGAAAGGGAAGGAAATCCCTTTTATCAAGGAAGCTCTTCAGCCTTGCTTCAAGATCTTCTGCTTGTTTTGTTTTAAAACACAGAAGACAGAGGAGCCCGGTTGCCTACGAGCATCCAGGAAACCTCGGGAAGGAAAAGGTCGTTCACTGTAGCGTTAGATGCTGAAACAGTTGCCAGATGGGAACACATGGGTGCACCTCTAGTGATGAAGTTGACAGCACTGTTTACAAAGGGGAAAATAATCTGGCATCTGCTTTTGTGGAGCCCTGGAGCCCACATAGAAAAGAAGACAAAAACAACAGTGGCTGCAGAATCACATGAGAGGGTTTTGAAAGTTGGTTTTTGTTGTTGCTGTAATTATAGTTTGTGTTTTCACATCTTCTCCTCAACGGCTCACAGAAACCATACAGAACCTTCTAGAATCAATAGCACCAGACAAAAGAGGAGAGTTTTGGATTGCAATGTCATTGAACCTGTACACATTCTTATTTCCTCTACTTATGCCAGGGTGTGGTTGCTTTTCTCATTTTTGTGATCAAAGACCCAACAAGAAGCAGCTGAAACAAGGAAGACTGTATTTTGGATGACAGTTTACGAAGGGACACAGTCCCATCATGGCAGCGAAGGCAGGATCACAAAGCAGACACTCACACCACAGCCAGGAGGCAGAGAAGCAGCAGGAAAAGTGGCAAAGAATCTTCCAGGAACCCTCTTCCTCCAGCGAGGCTCCACCTCCTAAAGGTTCCTCAACCTTTAAAATCAGCACCAGCATCTGGCAGCCAAGAGTTCAAAAGCACGATCCAGTGGGGGATGTTTTACATTTAAACCACAGCACTCTGCAATCTCCTTGCTTTGGCTTCTCAGGTCAATTGGTGTTAATATACAACAAAGCTCTCACACACTTCCTAAAGCAGAAGAAGCTAAGACTCGCCCCTATACAGGAGTTGTGTAAGTGACTGGTTATGACCCAGAGTTAAATACCACCACAGGAATTACTAAGAGAGCCTGCTGAAAGGGGCCTGTTAGAGGCAATATTCTCACAAAAACATTAGAGAGCCTCCTACCACTAGGAATAGTGAAATATTGACCCAGTAGGGATGATCATGATCATGGGGGAGTAGTGATGTGGAATGGAAGCCAAAAACACTTTGGGTATGCCGGTATTGACTGCTGGTTTGCTGATGTAAGTAAGTTTTAGGTTTTATGGGAACCATCGGCCATTAACGTGTCAATCGTGACTTGCTTCTTTGAGAGAGGGTTCCACGTTACTGTAAGCACAGCTAGTCGTGATCTGTAAATCCTCCTGCTTCAGCCTGATGAGTGCCAGGTCGACAGACATGCAGCACCATTCCCAGCTTCAATGGCCACAGTTTTTTTATGCAGCCCTGGCTAGCCTTGAACTTGTGCTGTAATCAACTGTGACCTTGAACTCCTGATTGTACCTTCCAAGTGCTGGGATTACAGACATGCCTGCTTGTCATTGCTGCTTTCAATCTTTTAGTTAATTTTTTTTTTTGGGGGGGGGTTGAGACAGGGTTTCTCTGTGTAGCTTTGTGCCTTTCCTGGAGCTCACTTGGTAGCCCAGGCTGGCCTCGAACTCACAGAGATCCGCCTGCCTCTGCCTCCCGAGTGCTGGGATTAAAGGCGTGCGCCACCACCGCCCGGCCTTTTAGTTAATTTTTAAAACTTATTTACTTCTATTTTATGTGAATGAGTGCTCTGCCTATGTGTATACCTGTGCCACATTTGTGTGTACCTGTGCAGACCAGAAGAGTGTGTCAGAGCCTCTGAAACTAGAGTTACAGATGGTTGGAGCTACCATTTGGGCACTGGGAACTGAACCTGGGTCTTCTGCAAGAGCAGTAAGCGCTGTTGGTCATCCAGTCATTTCTCCAGCCCCCAGTTACTGCTTTTTAACTGATAAAATCAAGTAACAGTTTAAGAAGCACTCATGAATAAATGCATAGCTGAGGGTATCATATTTTTGAGAAAAATAACAGGTTTGTATTTCAATTTGTGATTTTAATAATATATTAGTATATGATTGATAAAGGTTTACTATTTATAGTGTAGTGATTGCATTATAATTATGATTATTTAACTATTATAATGATAGTTCTTCAGGCTTTCCTTTTATAGACATATTCACAAGTCAATTATTATAATATCTAAAAGTGCTTAGGAGCTATTTATATAGTGAAGAAAAATTTTATCCTTTTTATTAAGTTGTTATCACACTTCTAATGCCAGATGCTAACACACAGGGAAAGACAAAAGTTATGAGATAAACCTTTTATCTCAAAAGTATTTATAATGTATTTGGATTCATTAGATGAGGACCATTAAATATTGTATGGTAAGGCTCATCTTGTACTGGGATACGCATATGGAAGTGAGACATCAATGGACCCATGGATCTGGACTCATTGAACTAAGGGAGAGAAGAAATTGGTCTCTGTAGTCATTGTTGTTAAGCTCCACTGCCATTGACCACAGCAATGGTACCAACCCAAAGATCCTTTTCAAAACCCTCAAGACTCAAGTTGGTTAAGGAAGGAGCACAGTGCTTGCTGTGGGGGCATGAGGACCTGAGTTTAGACCCCCACTGCCTATGTAAAAAGCCCAAAGTGGGAAAACGTGTCTATAACCCTACTCTCTGGCCAGCCAGTCTAGCTTAAACAGTGAGTTCAAGTTTTGGTGAGAGATCCTGTCTCAAAAAATGAAGAAGACAGAGAGTGACTGAGGAAGATACCTGATCTCAACCTCTGCCCCCTGCACATGAACACACTTGAGCATACTGCACACATACATAATATGTACAAATACTCTGCAGTTAATCTACAGGTAAGGAAGAGGAATAGTGTGGATTTTCTCTGGCCCACAATGGCAGTCTTTTACATCATAATGATCTAAAACAGGATGTACTCACAATGGGAAGGCTCAACACTCATTACCTGCAAAAGCAGAGGCAGTGAACCATGCCCAGAAAACTCAAGATAAAATTTTCACAGGAAAATGAGACAAATTGGGTGCAAGTGTGTGTGTGTGTGTGTGTGTGTGTGTGTGTGTGTGTGAGAGAGAGAGAGAGAGAGAGAGAGAGAGAGAGAGAGAGAAAGACAGAGACAGAGACAGAGAGACAGAGAGAGACATAGGGAGACAAAGATCTCATGGAAGTGGAGAAAGGCAGAAAGACCATGGATTGTAGGTATTTATCCTGGATAAGAGTATGATGATCATTATCATAACATTCATAAAATTAAACACAGACCTTTAAAAAGTACAGTATTGAAACCCCTTTCAAAGTTAATGATCTTTGATGGCATCTCATGTAAGAACAGAAATAAAGAAATGTAGGCAAGATAAGAAAGAAATAAAGGACTCATGCTGAATCTACTAATGAAGGGACAGGGAACTTCCAGTTGGCCATAAAAAGTTGCACTTCAGGGAAGACAGACGTCAAATTCTGATGAGGTCATAGCATACAGTTTGTGTCTTAGTTGACAAAGCACTGATATTGACTGGTTGATGACATAAGAAGCCATTTTCAGTAAAGGCAGTAAAAATGTGATGTTGGGTTGTTTTCAATAGGAATTATGGGAAGACACACAAGAGGGAGACACTAAATAAGCAATCCATTTGATCCACACACAGAAGACAAGACTGGAAGGCTCCTGATGGATAGTGGAGCTTTGATTTTTGTTTCTAGCTGTACAGACATGCTTACCATCAACATCAATACATAATTCTAAGTATTCCATGACCAGCACCAGGTGTACACCACATCACTTATGCAGATGTCGTCTCACGAGACGCAGTGTCTGGCTCAGACAATCAGAGGTACCTTGTTAAATGGATTCATAGCTAAAGCATGGATGAGCAATGATTCACAATGCCTTGCATGCTCAACCCCTTCCAGCTTCCCTCAGTGAAAATGGTTATAAACCAGCATACCATACATGCCTCAATCTTCCCACAGCTTATATTCATCTGAATTTTAGAAAATATGAGCCAAGAGGTGATGGCACATACCTTGAACCCCAGCACTCAGGAGACAGAGGCAGGTGGATATCTGTAAGATTGAGGCT
Organism: Peromyscus melanophrys; assembly: GCA_902168415.1. Lineage (NCBI taxonomy): Eukaryota > Metazoa > Chordata > Mammalia > Rodentia > Cricetidae > Peromyscus > Peromyscus melanophrys. The sequence continues at coordinate 13,795 of CABHPR010105453.1, forward strand.
AGCCTGGTTTGCAAAGTGAATTCTAGGACAGCCAGAGCTATTACACAGAGAAACCCTGTCTTGATAAACCAAAAAAGAAAGAAAGAAAGAAGAGAAAAGAAACATAAAATTGCAGATCAAACTTCAGAGTTGAATATATTTGACCTATGCTCTTTGAAATATTTGCTCACATGGAGGATATAAATATGAATATTAATAAATTTTGGTCATAATTAAATCTGTGGAGATTTTTACAGGAGATAGGAGAATAGTTTGTATTATACCCATGGACCATTTTAGGTTGTATCATTGAGATCCGGTAGATGATTTGACATTTAATAATGGATTGTTTTAATGTTCATGCCACCATGTGCATGGCTGTATCTATTTTGTTGGTTCTTGTTCAGTACTTTGAGTTAAAACCTCAAAATTATAAAGTGCTTATACTGTACGCCTGATGCACCATGTAATACACCAACTACAAAATTTGTAATATTATACTATATGCCTAATTTAGCACTTCTAACATCTCATCTTAACTGTTTGGAAATGTGATTCAATCAAAGAGCATGTGTGAAAATGCTTAGAAGATTGAGGCTGAGTGGCATTCAGTTTATAGAGTTTCCTTTTTCTGCTATACTTTATACTAAAATGAAGCAAACGCTACCCTTACATGAAGTTAATAACAGATTATTTTCTCATTAGTGTAATACTTATTTAAGATTTGTCAGTGTGTGTGCTATGATGTGCAGCTTATCATAATAAACATTTGCTGGCAAATGCTGAGATATACACGTATTATGTAAAAGAGTGGAAGTCTATTAGAGTCACTAAGATACCACCATGCTATCCCTGACTGAATTTTTCTTATTCCATTATCAAGTCTTTTCCATCTCTTCTCCCAAACTAAATGTCTCATTTCTAGAGTTGCCATGCACTATGAAGCAAAGACCTGAAGTTGTTCCGAAGGTTAAATGTAACTCAGATATATCTCTCTCTCTCTCTCTCTCTCTCTCTCTCTCTCTCTCTCTCTCTCTCTCTCTCTCTCTCTCTCTCTC
>CABHPR010105455.1:0-23109 GCA_902168415.1 Peromyscus melanophrys
CACACACACACACACACACACACACACCATTAATCCTTCTCATTTCTCCTCCACTCTTGTACTAATTCTCTTCCTCTTTGTAACTAGTGCCTCTTCTACTTTCAAGTCGTGTGTGTGTGTGTGTGTGTGTGTGTGTGTGTGTGTGTGTGTGTGTGTCCCGATGAGACTCATGAGGGTTGTTTACAGGAGCCTGGATGAGTTTACCAGCGGCTACATCACTAAAGAACCTCTCCCTACCACCTATGAACTAAGTCCACTGCGCCTCTTATCCAAGGGTTGACATGCCCTTATCTGCCCTCTCCCCCTAGAACCAGAACACAGTGAGTGTTTGTTCAACTGAACGGGCCCCTGCAACTCCAGTGTGCCCACTGCCGCTTCTCTTCTCCAGGGCCAAGAACCTTCTCCACAGGCCAAGGACTTCACAGAGGAGAAAAGCCATTCAGTTCCACAGACATTTCTAAAAGGTTGACAGTGACGGGGTGGTGACATCTGGGCACACAGCCACCTCAACTGGAAGCCACCGTCGTCATTGTCACCTGAGGAGGATAAACTGAGGAGGAGTCCCTGGTTCTTATGATTACTCAGTCTGCTCTGCTCCACCTCTTTCTTGTCAGCCTTCAGAATCTGCAAAAACATCCACTGCCAACTGTGGCCACCCTTCCTGACATACACAGGACAGCCACGGCTGTAGCTGCCTGTCCCGGGACCCACCTCCCAACTTCCTTAGGAGCTGCTTTTTTGGGAGATGACACACTTTCCCTGACAGCTAGGGTGGTGTTTGAACTGAGCGCAAAGCCAAGCTTTAAAGTCTGGTGAGTTAAAAATCCTCCATGAGGGTTGGGGAGATGTCTGAGTCAGCACAGTGCTTAGTGCACAAACATGAGGACCTGAGTCTAATCCCCAAATCCATGTAAAAAGCCAGACATGGTAGAATGTACTCGTATTCCCAGTGCTTTGGAGGCCAAAAGAGGCAGATCCCTGGGGCTCAATGGCTAGCTAACCTTGTCGATGTGGTCCCAGTGAGACCCCATCTCAAAAAACAAGGTAGATGAGCTAGGCATGGTGGTACATGTCTTTAATCCCAACATTGAGTAGGCGGAGACAGTTAGATCTCTGTTATAGGCCAGCTTGGTCTGCATAGTGAATTCCAGGCCAGCCAGGGCTATACAGTGAGACTCTCTATCAAAAATAAACTGGTAGTTTGAAAGAAAATGGCCCCCAAAGAGAGTGCCACTATTAGGGGGTGTGGCTTTTTTGGAGTGGGTGTGGCCTTGTTGGAGGAAGTGTATCACTGTGGAGGCGGGCTTTGAGGTCTCATATATGCTCAAGCCATACCCAGTGTCTCAATTCACTTCTTGCCTGCAAGATGTAGAACTCTCAGCTACCTCTCCAGTACCATGTCTGCCTGCACGCCGCCATACTCCCAGATGCCAAGCTTCCCATGATGATAATGGACTCTAAACCTCTGAAACTGTAAGCTGCCACCTCAATTAAATGTTTTCCTTTATAAGACTTGCCTTGGTCATGGCATCTCTTCACAGCAACAGAAACCCTAAGACATAAACCAAGGAAGACGTCTCCAGAGGAATAACAAGGTTGGCCACTGGCTTCCACAAGCACACACATATGGATAAAATGTGTACACCTGTCCACATATGTGCACCCCCATATATAAATATATCCTCCCTGAATGCAAAAGCTTCCATGGTGGCAGCGGCTCATGGAGCAATGTGCCGCTCCCGAGGTTCCTTCCTCTAGGTCCCAATGAAACACCCCCCCCCCACACACCCTCCTGCCATGACAGTCCTGTGCTCCAGGTGGCTATTCAAATACCAGCTGTGAGCCTGTAAGGAGCAAACAGGTCCACTGGCTGCCCTCATTTCCTGGGCCTCCTCGGACGCCCCTTTGCATCACGTTGTGATACCTCAGGAGAAAGGAGCTTGTCTGGCAGGTGACACAGGGAAGTCACACAGTCTTCTCTAACTTCCCTGACAGTCTCGGGGTGCTTCTCTCGGTTCACTTTGTCTTTGTACAGTTAAGGGTCTGGTTATGAAACATCTAAAGGAGACCCTGTCACTAGGGGCTGGCCGTGAATACAGAGGACAATTTCACTGTGGGGAAGGAAACCACTTATGGCTCTGAGCCAGCTCAGAGGCTGACAGCCGTGTGACTTTGGATAAGTGCTGCCCTATAAACTGCTATATGGGGAGAGGATTGGGTAGTTTACCTCTGAGGACCCCCTCAGCATGAACAGAGTAGCTGATTCCACAAACCCAAGAAAACCAGCTCTGCCTTCCTTCCCCGTCCTCCTTAATCAAGTCATCACTTAAATCTTCTTGCATTTACTTTGGCCTTCAAAGATGGTTCATTGAGCATCTTTCCATCCATGGCCTTCTTCTTCTTCTTCTTCGGAAACCAGATGTAGAGGTCAAGGTATGTTGATGCAATCAAAAGAACCTTTAATATTCATAGTGTCTTGTACCAAACAAGTATGCAACATTCCATGATGGGGCATACAGGACTTTGAAGCAATTGCAGAGTCATTTGTCTTTAGGGGAAGACAGTGTTCTGTAGTCTTTCCTTGGTTCCAGGACGTGCAATGTCAGACCTCAGACATCAGCAGTATTGATCAATGTGGCATCTCATTACCGTGGGCCTGAACTGAAGCAGGTCATCGGGAGAAAAGACCGCACAGCTTTGGGGAGCCAGGTGGGGTCCCCCTGCCTTCGACTGTGGGGTACGGCAGTCCCTGCTTGAGGTTCTTCTGATGCACACTGAGGTGGTCCAATCCCAGAGTAATAGTGCAAAGGCCTTCTGCTCTGAGTTTTTCCTCTGCACCCAGGGTCCAAGTACAGCTGGGTGTGTTTCCAGCTCTCCCTTCTGCATGGTGACACTGTCTCTCGGTCGCCCTCTCATTGTGTAGTACCTCCTAGAAGACTGCCCTTGACAGGATTTTTTTTCTTTCTTAATTGTCCATAAAATGATCACACATCATGCACTGTGGTTTCTTATATTTGATTAAAATAATTTTGATTACAGTTATTAAATATATGTGATATATGATCCAGCTTGCTAATTTTATATATATATATCTATCTATATATATATATATATATATATATATATATATATATAATTCTAAAGAATGGCTTTATTAGATCAAGATCTAGTCTGCGCTACCCACTGAGAATTTCTCCCAGGACCCATTAGTTGTTTCTGTGACCCTGGGAACGAAGGCAGAACTCCTCAACAAGCCAAAGTCCCACTGGTTCTGCTCGTCCTCAGCCATCTCCACACTATATAACTCTCATTCTCTCTCCCTCAGTTTTCCTTCCTTTCCCCTCTCACCACAGAACACTGACATGATGGCCCCATGGGAACACCTCTCTCCTTGGTTTCCTTAGCTGACCACAGTCCCAGTGTCCTCCATACATGGTTGCCTCCCCCGAGCAGATCAACTCAACTCTGTCTCTGTCTGTCTGTCTCTGTCTCTGTCTGTCTGTCTCTCTGTCTCACTGTAGGCCTTACAGTGGTGCCTACTTCTCTTTCACAACATGGGAACCAGCTGTAGTTCTGCAGTTATAGAATTCTTGATTAATGCTAGAAACTATCACTCAACTGAGAACTCCAGGGAAGCAGAAAACCAGCTTGATATTACTTGACACCACATCTCCAGACTCGAGTCAACTATTTGGAAACTGGCAAGTGCCTGCTAACTATGTCTGAATGGATGGATGAACTTGGGTATCACCCATCTCCTTAAGCAGAGCATAAGTTCCTAGAGTCCAAGCAGTTAAGGGAGTCAGAAAGAGCTACAGAATCATCAGAAGGCTCCCACTTTAATCACTAACGTTATGATGACCCAGGACAAGTCACATTCTTTGTTTGATATTTAATAAAAAATACTATGGGTGTTTTGCAAGGCTGTGGAGGTACTTGAAGCAATGCAGTTTGTCCCCAGTCCCAAGCTCCTAGCATCATGTGGGGTCCAGGGTCCATATTCTATGTGCTGTCTGCATGGATGTACTGATGGGCCTTCCTCCTAGGAAAGGGAGATGACATCACACAAACCTCCTGATGCTCAAAGTTTTGGTGCTAGAAGAGACTAATGAGCCTTGTGCTTCCCAAAGCTCTCTGAGGTTTCCCACACTTCAGGACCCACTGGCCTAGAAGACATGAATAAATTCCTCCTTGTTGTGTGCCTCTTGTCTTCATTTTCAATGTAAAGTTGACCCCTTAGCCTCTGGGATCAATACTTTAATATTAAGGTGGATATTTACAGCTAAGCCTCATGAAACTTCTTCCATCCCTCACCTCAAACATGGGCATCCTGGGTTTCCAACAAGTTCTGAATGATCCTAACTCATTCTCCTTCTCTGAGTCAATTTCTTCATTGGCTACAGAGAAATGAATAGTAAAAATACTGTCATTTACCTTCTCAGCTCACAGAGCTGCATCCCACCCCAACACAGGGTCCCATATATCCCAGGCTGGCCTTTAACTCAAACACAATACATAGCCAAAAATAACTCTAATTTTCCAATCCTTCTGACCCTCTTAAGTGCCAGATAGAGGTGTGTACCACCAAGCTCAGTTTATGCTTAGCTGGGGATACAACCCAGGGTTCTGCAGATGCTAGGCAAGTACTCTAGAAACTGAGCTATATCCCAGCCTCTTATCTCACAGAGTTCTTTACGAATCCAATAAGGTCACAGACATAAAGACTTGATGAGTGAGAAGACAATTTAAAAGAAAGTTAATATTTTCTCTGTATATTTTAAAATTCCGACTCTGTAACAGGAAAGCAACCTGCCGACTAAGTTATTCTTAGTTATGTTGATCATTACCCAAGATCTGCACTCAAGGCATGCAGACGGAACCTGAGAGGTGAGCCAATCCGTCATCATTACTCAGTTATCAAGTATCTCCTGGGGGCTGGCAGATACCCCCTGGAGAAGGGCATGCTGAGGGGATATATTTTCTAATTGTTTCCACAGCTCAGCTGCTTTGTCAGCGCCCTCTCAGAAACCCAGGCTGGTGAAGGAGTGCGGAGTAAGTCACTAACTAGCACCTCAGTGGCTGGGAAACTCTAGGGGGAATAGAAGGATTCACACACACACTGCAGGATAATTACGGTGGGATGCCCCAGTAGAGTAGAAGACAGCATGCTTCTGCAAAGCACTGGGAACGCACTACTGACTAGACTCTGGTGTTCAGAGCTTCAAGCCGGCCAGGATTTCCTCCGTGTGCGATCTCTTGAGCAGCTCCGACAGGGACTCACTGGTGTCCTGGTGGAACATGGAGCCCAGACCGTAACCATCTGTGTTCCCGCTCTCCAGTTGGGAGCTGCCCACCAGTTCCTGCATCCACTGGATGTCTGCCGAGAGTTGCTGCCTCAGAGCCTCAAACTGCACCTGCAGATGTTCTAGCTTCCTGGTCATGCCTCCAAGGCTGGCCCCTGTGGCCCGGATGTCTTCTCTCAGGAGCTTCTTCAGGGACTCCACCTTACGGAACTCATACTTGAGCTGGGACAGGTTATGGCGGGCATTCTCATTCTCCTCTCGGTACCAAGCCTCCTTCTCGTTGTAGATAGCGACCAAGGCCTCCACATCATCCTGCAGGGTGTCATGGGCTCCCGCTAGGGCATGGCATCCCTTGTCTACCCAAGCCACATCCTCTACCACATGGGCAAAACGCTCAAAGTTGACGTAAGTGTTGTTGGGGGGCATGCTTGAATGGCATTTGAGGGTATACTCTCTCAGGCGTTTGGTCTTCAGCTGGGCAGGTTGTGTCTTCCACTGCTCAGGGGCTCTGGCTTCTGCTTTTGACTAGTAGGTGTTCAGACAGAAGAACCAGAATATTAACATATGTGCTCCACAGGGCAGTCCAAGCTGCAGGCGGAAGGCACACACATGGCCTCTTTGGCATTCACTGCTCAGGTCAAGACATGGTAGGGAGAGCCAGGGTGAGGCTAGCATTGCTCCCCCAACAAGACCATAAGAGATGTTAAGGAATGTGGGGTACCGCCTGCATGCTTACTTCAGGGCAAAGGGTTCCATGGCCATTAGAGAGGGTTACCACACACATAGAATTTCATAGTAGCTCGCACATACAAGCAGGCTGCAGCTAGGGCTCTGCAAACATCCACTCAAGGGCTGAAACATGCAGGCTACGGCAGGCAGAGGAAGGAGTGGTAAAGATGTCTGCCTTTCAGGACACTGCAGCCTGGGCAAAAGCCAGCACGCTCAGCAGGAAGGAGCCCAAGAGACTCTCTAGCTTTGGGCTCTGGGCACATCCCAACTTGGAAGATTATGGGTCTTCCCCATCCTCCAGGGAGTAAAGGAATTTATCATCTATAGCCCTCTACCCTTCTTATCTATACTTAGATCATTTCTGTGGGCCTTCTCTGTGAACAATGAAGGTGGTCTGAGGAGTGTTCAGCTAGAGCCTTGTTCTGAGTCCCTCTATCCCTCTCAACGTGCTTTTCATGCCAAACTCCAAGACTGTGAAAACCAGTGGGCCCTCCACTGCAGGCGGGTTATGGGGATTCATTTTATGCCCTGACCCCCCCCCCCACAGGGAACAGAACTGACCTAACAGATCTGGCTTCTCTTCCCCATCAGGTCTCCGTCTCAGGACCCAATCCCTGAGGCCACACAGTGCCTAAAGAAGCTACAATGACAGACTTGCATTTCATCCTGTACTGAGAGCCCAGAAGGCAGAAAAAGAATGTACCCGATCACAGAGTCAAGGTTTTAGAGGCCAGAGATCTGTCTACAACATGACCTCCAACAAAGAACATTTTGTAAGCACTCCAGTACTGAGCCAGTATGACCCTATTGAACAAGCACAGGTCTCTTGAGGACCCCTGACCACTGCCCAAGATCAAGCAAAGGCCTCTTAACAGCCGTTTGTATTTGACTGCCACAGCCAGCTCTGGGGGCAGAAGGGAGACCTCCTGCTCACTGGAATTCATTACCATGCCCTTACCATGATCCAGGGATGTCTGAGGGCCTCTTGGATGGTCAGCCGTTTCCTGCAACGAGGACGAGGAAACAGAAATTCCATGAGGACAATAATGGGAGCAGTGGTCCATGTCTTACCCTTTTACATTCTTTGGCTGTGCCTTCAAGGCAGTACAGCTGCAGATAGGGCTGAAAACTGGCTGCGTTTCCAATACACTAGGGAAGGTGGTCCGGGCAGAAACCTCAATAGAGACACCTTACCACCCAACCCCTCAACTTCAGTTCCGAAGTTGAAGGGCCTAACTGCCATCCTCTGTTGAGCTTCCAGACTCCTCTGAAAGGCAGCTCTGCAGTGCTAAACCTCTGGTGGCCGCTTTTGTGTTTGCCTCCTAGGTATCTCCTCTGTCCTTTATCGCTCTACATTCAGGTAGGTACTCCAACCCCAGCACTGCCCTACACAGGGAGACCAGAGCTTCTGCATATCACAGGACCCTACTCTGGTTCTCTCTGAAGCCTGTGAAAACCAGAGGACATATGGTCTTGTCCCCTGCCCATCCAGGCCTTTCTCTGATGCTCACACAGAAAAGTCACAGTATGGTGATATTGTGTTCCCCAAAATATTGTACACCCTAATAAACTTATCGGGGTCAGAGAACAGAACAGTCACTAGATATAGAAGCCAGAAAATGGTGGCACACATGCCTTTAATCCTAGCATTCCAAAGGCAGAGATCCAAAGCCACACTGGAAACAGCCAGGCATGGTGACACACACCTTTAATCCCAGGAAATGATGGCAGGAAGTAAAAAGGTATATAAGGTGTGAGGACCAGGAACTAGAGCCTGGTTAAGCTTTTAGGCTTTTAGCAGCAGTTCAGCTGAGATCCATTCAGATGAGGTCTCAGAGGCTTCCAGTTTGAGGAAATGGGATTGGCTGAGAAGTTGTCAAGGTGAGGTTAGCTGTGGCCTGTTCTGTCTCTCTGATCTTCCAGCATTCACCCCAATACCTGGCTTCAGGTTTGATTTTATTAATAATACCTTTTAAGATTCGTGCTACATCTCAGCTCTCTACACAGTTTCTTGCCCACCCCCCCTTTTGGCCATATAGCCATGAGGCTCAACCTGGGCTCTGACGCAAGGGTAGGATTAGTATGTCTCATCTCTCCCAATATCCTGGCCTCTGGGCCTGTCTGCCTCCACTCTCAACTTGAACAGGCCTCAAAATGCTCATTGTTTATCTTTCAAATCAGAGTCCTGCATCCGTATGGGGAAGACTGCACACAATAACCCTTGATTTCCAAATACATACGCATGCAAGCACGTACATGTGTATGCTCCTGGAGACAGAGTCATTTGTATTCTGGCAGGAGGAGACAAAGGCAAAACCAAAATGACAAGATAAATGCCAAGTCATGGCCAGTGACACTTCTCAGCACCTGACCAGACTGGGCTACATGGCCCAGATGACCAAGCGAGGCAGACTTTGGAAGGCAATAGGAAAGGACGAGTACCGGAGAAACCACAGTCTTTCTTTATCCTCTTACCGGGTCTCTTTCACAAGAAGCTTCCGAATGAAGTCCTTGGCCAGTTCGCTTGTCTGGCTGAAGAACTCCTCATCGAAGTCATAACTCACAGCTGTGATGTTTGCCAGTGTTTCTTGCTTCGTGTCTCCCAGGAAGGGGGACGCTCCACTTAGTCTGAGCACAACAGAGAAAGACCCATGTAACGGAGGGAAAGGAGATAGACATTGGAGTAACAGACTCGGGGAACCCCAGCGTGCTCTCTCCAGGCAACCAAACAATAGACTTTTCAGTGCGGTCCAATTTAATTCACTTTCTGGACCTCCGACTGAGTACCTGACCCAAGGAGACTGTGTTTAATGGACTCAGAAGCTAGAAGAAGAGACAGCAGTCCCTGGCAGAACAAAGTAAAATACAGTAAGGGGCCAGACAAAGAAGTTGGGGAGCACAGGGAAGTGGGGGGGGCAGTGCAGCATCATAGGGTGGCTGAAGTTTGCACTGACTCTATCTTAAAGAATGAACAGGCTGTCAACCATCAGAGACGCTCTAGAAAGAACTTCCAGACTGAGGGAGCAGCTTGAGCACAGCTTGAGAGGCACAGAAGGTGTACAAGATTTCGTTCCTACAGGGCTTGACAAGGGGGTGTCATACAAGGACCCCCTGAAGCACCAGCTCGTGATTTGACTTCCCCTTGAGTAGTGGGTACCTCTACCCAGACACACCCTTGATAGGCACAGACCCCATACACGCACTGCCTACCTGGATTAACCACACCATGCTAGAAAGAGCAGTCGCCCTGCACTTTATTTCTGTTCCTTCGCCACATCTCACCTGGCTGAAATGTCTCTATTCACCAAACAGCTCTTGGCAGCCATTCCCGTCCCCATATCTGCTTTCTTAGCCCGGGGAACAGCAAGGCCAGCCTGAGCTACATAGAGAAAGCCTGTCTCAGAAGACCAAGGGAAGGTAAGGCATGATGGTGCACACCTTTAATCCCTGCACTTCGAAGGCAGAGGCAGGGGAAGGATCTCCATGAATTTGAAACTAAAGGAGTCTACACAGAGTGTTCTAGGCCAGCCAGAACTACGCAGTGAGACCCCCATCTCAAAAAAGAAGTCAATAAATGTATCTCAGGGGTAGAGTGCTTGCCTAGCATGTACAAGATCTTTGGGGTCAATCCTGAGTACCACAAGAAATAGATAAACTGCCTTCTGTAACCCTGATCCATACTAGTGGCTGTAGAATCAATGGTCATTATTTCTGTCATTGATAAAATACAAATAACTCTCTATGAGTCCTAGGTTCCATTTCCATGAGACCAGAAATTGGTCTGTATCACATGTGCTGTGTCCTCGCCCACCTCTTTACTATCCAGGGAGTTGATTTTATTCTATCTCCCAGTTCAAATATATCTATCTCTCTGTCTGTCTGTCTGTCTGTCTGTCTATCTACCTACCTACCTACCAACCTACCTACCTTCTACAATTCCAGCCTCTCCCTCTGGGTTTCATAGATGTGTGCTCAAACCTCCAATGTAACCATGCTCCCACAGGGTGACACTAACTGTGGGGTATATCTCCCACAAACACAGAGCCCAGGACAAGAAAGTCCAACCCCCCTCCATGTCAGGGTCCCGAGTTCCTGACCCAGTGCTTCTGATAAAACAGGTTTTCAATGAAGCTGTGACAGCCAGGCCTGGTCACACGGGGCCTATAATCCCAGCTCCTGGAGATGCTGACGTAGCTTTACAAGTTCAAGGCCTGCCTGGACAACTTGGTCTCTATCTCAAAAAAAGAAAAATAAAATTAAGAGGTTCCAGGTATATAATTCAGTGGTAGCACGTTTGCCTAGCTATGTTCAGTTACTCTAGGTTCAGTTCCTAGTACCACAAAAAATAAATGAGTAAAGCCAGAGCTACACAGGAAAACAAAACAAAGAGAAACAATATAAAATAAAATAAATATCAAGTTCAAGGAGTCATAAGAAGGACTGTGTGGCCTGTAGAATTCTTTAATAGTTCAATGTGAAAACTACAATTCTAAAGAAACCCAAGATTTAAGAACCAATAGGCGACTCCCCTGGCTCTGGAATTACAGAGGAAGGCTCCCTGGCCTTCGGGCTGCAGCAGAGCCAGCTGGGGCCATGGCCCTCCCCTATGATTCTTACTTAATGGATCTGGCTGGCGCCTGGGCCACTGTAGGTATCAGGAGATCTACTGTGCAGTCAGGGTTGAGGGCCTCAGCTGCAGCTGAGAGAGTCACAGTGTGGCTATACAGAGCTCCCAGTTTATGTTGCTGAGAACAATCCTTCACCTGTGAAACGCTGGCCCTGGCTTTTACCCTGAAAATGCCATGAAAATGGTATTTTCTATGTGGGCTATGAGAGGGTAACCACTGGGAACCATCGAGGGGCTGAGTGTCTACTAGCTTACTCTATGTGCCAAAGCAGTGCCTATGAAACTTGTGCAAGTGGCTTATTCCCACCCACCCCACTTCCTGTGGCAGGAAGTCCGTGATTCCTAATTTTCAGATAAGAAAAACAGGTCTAAAGGTTAAGTACCTGCCCATGGCCACACAAACTGAAGGAGACAGTGCTGTCCCAGATGAGGCCTAGTCTACTTAATTAATTAATTAATTAATTAATTAATTAATAAAACACAAAACCACATATGCAGAAATTGTGACTTAAGTCACCAGATACACGGGGACAAGAAAGGGGGTAAAAGGTGGAGGAAAGGAGGTGTGAAAGGGGGAAAAACGACCTAGGGATGAGAAGAGAGAAAAGAGGAAGATGGGGCAGATGCAGGCGCCTTCATGGCTGTCACAGGATTCTGGTGAAGAAACAGTCTTACGGTGAGCAGAGCTGAGCAGCCCTAGCTTGCCACAAAGGAATTTAGAAGTGAGCATGTAGGAGGGAGGGCTGCTCTCCCAGACTCCTAGCCCTGCTCAAGTGTATGAAGTGGAGCTCCAAGCTCGGCCTCAGATGCTCTGTGGACTTGACACATCTACTGATGTCCCTCTGCCCCCCTCATCCCTCCTGAGCTAAGCAGGTCTGTACCCCAAGGCTGGAGATACTCACAGGATGTAGGTGATGACACCGATGCTCCTGCAAAGGAGAGTCATGTCAGAGCTGTGTGGGTTCCAACCTCAAACCCCCAAGGCAGTCACCACGCAGGGCCAAGAAGTCACTTCCTTCCCCAGGTGGCCCCTGAATGCCATTTCAAGCCTCATCCCTCCTACCCCATTCTGCAACAGACTCGAATGCAATTAGAATCTTCACTTTCTGCACATGGAATCAAGGACCGAAATTCAAGGTCTGACTTCTGTATTTGCAGACTCTGCCATCAGAGCATGTCCCTTAACCTCTGAGCCCACTTTCCTTATAAAATGAGGACAATAAATAATAAGAACAGCCTCACAGGTGGCAGAATCTTAGAAAGCCAAGTCATGAGCTGGGCCAACTGTAAAGCAGTGTTCAAATAAAATATGTAAAGAACTGATTGCAGCAGTATTACTAGGAAAACACATGCCTGGGATCTAGGATACTCCTGTGGAGCACCTGATGGACTGATCAATGGTGCTCACTTAACTGTTACCTAGACCCCAGTCGGGGCTGGCCCAGGATGAGCCTGCGCTTGCCTCTGCCTCCTCCCTGATGACAAAGCTCTAACTGGCCATGGATCCCAGCCTCATTGCCTCCTGGCTGCATGTCCAGTGCTCCTGGAGCATTACAGACTAGGAGGATAAGAGTGTGAACATGTGAGTGTGAACAAAGAGGCTTACACACTCAAGGGCATGTCATCTAAACCAGGGGCTGAGGCCTTCTGCCCCTGGAAGGTTCCCAGGCCACCACTTACCACATGTCGGCCTCCAGTCCCAGTGGCTCATAGTTCACGATTTCTGGAGCTGAAAGAAGTCATGTTGAGGAGTCAAGAGGGGGTAGAGATGAGAGGAGATGATTCTAGGGAATTCTAGAGTAATCGGTGCCAAATGTCTCCATCTTCAATCTCCGATAGAAGGAGGAAGGCATATTCAAACAGCAGATGGAAATAATCAGGATGTAAGAATGTTGAGAAAATAAGTTGCTATGGACAGTGTGTGTTTCTACAGAAAGTCTGTGTTGAAATCTAATTCTCAGGCAACAGTATAAAAACGATGGAGCCTTACAGATGATTAGGTCATGAGGGTAGGACCTTCAGAATAAAGTTAGACTCTTATAAAAGGCCCCAGTTGTTCCCTCCTTCCATATGAGAATAGAGAAGGACACCGCTATCTATGTGAAAAGGTCCCTCACAGACACCAGGCCCACGGGCACCATCTGGGACTCTCAACCACCAAACTGTGACTGACCAACATGTTTCTGTTGTTTATAATCTATCCAGTCTCAGGTGTTTGGTTACGGCAGCCGGTCAAGGTAAGACTTGATTTCCTGCTAACCTGGGAGAAATGACTCATGAATAAGACTTGATGGGGAGAAAAAGGAAGGCACAAAGGAAGAGGAACGTGGGAAGAAGAAGGTCCAGGAAGAAGACATAGAGGTCCGTGTGGTGATGTTGTGTCCCCAATATGTTGTGCATCCTAATAAACTTATCTGGGGTCAGAGGACAGAACAGCCACTAGATACAGAGGCCAGAAAATGGTGGCACTCACACCTTTAATCCTAGCATTCTAAAGGCAGAGATCCAATCCATCCAGATCTCTGTAAGTTCAAAGCCACACTGGAAACAGCCAGGCATGGTGACACACACCTTTAATCCCAGGAAATGATGGCAGGAAGCAGAAAGGTATTTAAGGCATGAAAACCAGGAACTAGAGCTGGTTAAGCTGTTAGGCTTTTGAGCAGCAGTTCAGCTGAGATCCATTGGATGAGGACACAGAGGCTTTCAGTTTGAGGAAACAGGATTGGCTGAGGAGCTGGCGAGGTGAGGTTAGCTGTGGCCTCTTCTGTCTCTCTGATCTTTCAGTGTTCACCCCAATACCTGGCTCTGGGTTTGCTTTTATTAATAAGAACTTTTAAGATTCATGCTATAGGCCTGGTGATGAGGAGGAACCCTGGTGGACAGAGACTCCAGACAGGTCCATGCTGTTAGGTGATGGGGAAGAAGGCAGAGAGGGCCTTCATCTTCCTCTGAGTCCTGCCTGACAGGTGGCATCATCTGAGGACATTTTGGGGGGGTCACTGAGTTCAGGTGATAAACCTGAGGGGCCACCAACCATGCCAGGGGGGCAGCTGGCTGCAGGGGAGGAGCGTGAGCCAAACATCAGATTTGAAGATACACAAGTGGAAGCAGGAGCTGGGTCAAAGATATGGTGGGTGACCAAGAGAGGGTAGAGCTCAGGGCAGAAGACTCTGCTACAGACACAAGAGGACCACGTGCTGCCCAGAGCACCGAGGCCCCAGACAGCCAATGCTGATTGGACACCCACTTTGTCCGTGACTTTTAAGAATGTAGTAATGAAGTGGATGCAGTACCTCACGAGAAGAGGGGGTCCTGCTAGCTGCTAAGGCAAGAGGGAGAGCATGGGAAAGACTGAGATTATTTCCCCAGGAAACTATCCAAACCGCTGCACCTATAGGGTCTGTCTGCTGTCCTCTCCTCTACATCCCCTCCTTCAACATACAGACTACACTGGCTTTGGGTTTTTGTTTTTGTTTTTTCTCTAATTTATAAAAATGGTGCCAGGATGCATTTGAAATGCTCTCTCTTGATTGTTTTTGCTTGCTTCTTCATCCATGGACTTCCATTTCACAGCTGTGTGATAGAGTATCTGCTGTGTTACTATTCTTCTCTCGGAGATCACTTGGATGGTTTCTGCTTCTCATTATTGGTGCTTTTTCAAAAATTACTTCTGCTGCCGGGCGGTGGTGGCACACACCTTTAATCCCAGCACTCAGGAGGCAGAGCCAAGTGGATTTCTGTGAGTTCGAGGCCAGCCTGGGCTACAGTGCAAGATCCAGGCCAGGTACCAAAACTAAGCAGAGAAACCTTGTCTTGGAAAAAAAAAATTATTTCTGCTCATGGACACATGAAAGTGTTTTTTTTTTTTAAATGATATTTAAATTAAGTGTGGACCTCAAGTAATCTATGGACTGGTCCAATAAGATAGGTGCATAATTTCAGAGTCTATATTTAGAGAATCTTTTTTTTTTTTTTTTAAGTTTGAGAGCCAAGGTCTCACTGCACAGCCCATGCTGGACTCCAACTCACAATCCTCCTGTTTCAGATTACTAAGTTAGAGACATTTATTTTGTTTTTCAGACAGGATCTTATGCAGCACAGGCTGGTATCATGGCCTTGAACTCCAGATCCTCCTGCCTCCACCTCCCAATTATTGAGATTATAGGTGTGTACCAGCATGCCAACTCCAAGTTAGATAATCTCACACAGCAACTTGACATCACTTTGATTATGATCATTTCTCTAGGAATTTATTTTCATTTCTCTCTCTTCTCTCTCTCTCTCTGTGTGTGTATGTGTGTTTGTGTGTGTGTGTGTGTGTGTGTGTGTGTGTGTGTGTGTGTGTGTGTGTGTGTGTGTTGTTCACCCTGTGTATGCCAGCCTTGGCCCATCAGCTCCTGGGGACTCTCTTTCTTTCTTTCTTTCTTTCTTTCTTTCTTTCTTTCTTTCTTTCTTTCTTTCTTTCTTTCTTTCTTTCTTCCTTCCTTCCTTCCTTCCTTTCTTTTTTCTTTCCTTTCCTTTCCTTCCTTCCTTCCTTCCTTCCTTCCTTCCTTCCTTCCTTCCTTCCTTCCTTTTTTTTTCAAGACAGGGTTTTCTCTGTGTAGTTTTGGAGCTTATCCTGGATCTCGCTCTGTAGCCCAGGCTGGCCTCGAACTCACAGAGATCCACCTGGCTCTGCCTCCTGAGTGCTGGGGTTAAAGGCGTGTGCCACCATCGCCGGGCTCTCCTGTCTGCTTTTCATCTTGCTGCAGGAACCCTGAGAGTACAGACACACACGACCTCACTTGGCTTTCAGTGGGCTCTGGGAATTCAAACTCAGGTCACGCAGGCATGGCAAGTGCTTTACTCACCAATATCTCCTCCGCCCTAGGGAATTAATCTCATTGCATCTTCCTAAAAGGGCGGCCTGTCGAACATACATACTGGATGTCTTTTTTATATTTATCTTTATTTCTTTTTTTTTTTTTTTTTTTTTTTTTGGTTTTTCGAGACAGGGTTTCTCTGTGTAGCTTTGTGCCTTTCCTGGAACTCACTTGGTAGCCCAGGCTGGCCTCGAACTCACAGAGATCCGCCTGGCTCTGCCTCCTGAGTGCTGGGATTAAAGGCATGCGCCACCACCGCCCGGCTTATCTTTATTTCTAATTCTGTGCAGATGTGTGTTTCTGTGTGGGGGTGTGCAGGTGCCAAAGAGGCCAGGAGAGAGTTTGGATCCTCTGGAGCTGGAGTTATAGAAGATTGTGAGCCGTCTGCTATGAGTGCCAGGACCTGAACTTGGGTCCTCAGCAAGGGTGGTATGCATCACTAACCACTGAGCCTCTGCAGCCCTAAATTTCTATCTAGTTCTCTCAAATCGTGCCAGGTATTTTTTGTTTGTCTTGTTTTGTTTTTTGAGACAGGGTCTGGCCTAGAACAAAGTACCTGATGGAAAAAAAACAAGCCAAGCTGCTTTTTTGAGGCGGCCACTCCCTCCATGTCTAAAATACTTCAATTCCCCAAGAAGATAGACATAATGGTTTGGTTCTCAACTCTCATTCCTTTCCTCTCTGCAGAAGGATTTTCCTGTGATCCTCCAACCTCTGGGCCAGGTCCCACAGGGGAGTCTCTAGGGTGTAGGACAGAAAGGGCTGGGGCAGAGGGTGAAAGGAACAGAGGAAAGCCAGCAAGGCCAGGCCCTCGCTGGAGCCGGCTGTTCCAACGGGTGAGTGAAGGCCAGGCTCTCGGGAGAGGCAGGTGGTGGGGCTGGTACCTGGCAGATAAATACCTCTTTCCTTTTCAAGAAATCAAAAGCTACTTCAGAGGAGGAATTCCTGTGGGGAACCACACAGGGAAGGGATTTTGAGTCTGCACAATAAACTTCTCCGAGAGGAAACGGTGGGTCCAGTTCTGGGAAAGTAACTCTACAAAGGCCTCTAGCCCCACCTGGCCACTCTCTGCCCAGTGGGCACTCAAAGCCCATGCCTGTCTCTTCACCCAGGGCCTGGTAAGACAATTCCTTCTCAACCCCTTTGGTTGATAGCAGGTATCACAAGGCATCATTTCTCAGCCCAGACATGAGGATTGTTCATGCGTGCACGGGAAGACAGCCTTGGCTATTGGTCCTTCATTACAACCCACCTTATTTGTTGAGACAGGACCTTTCGGTGGCCTGGAACCCATCAAGTAGGCTAGGCTGGCTAGCCAGTGAGCCCCAGGGATCTACCTGTCTCTGCCTCCCCAGCTCTGGTATTATAAGGGTGCACAACTACCCTTGGCTTTCTTACATGGATTCTGGGGCTTGATGTAAGGTCTGAATTCTCTCCTCAGCCCCAGGATGCCAGATGGAGGGAAAAAACAGTCCCAAAACTCACCAACAAATTCTGGTGTTCCAAAAATGTTTTTAAACTCAACTCCGTCTTCTATTTCATGAGCCAGGCCAAAGTCAATCAGCTTGATGTGTGGGATGGGGATGGTCTTGTCTAACAACATGATGTTTTCTGGCTGGAGGACAGAACAGAAAGAAGGAGAGACAATAATTAAAGTGTTGTTTTGTATTTTCCTTTTGGGTTAGGGTGGGGTTTTGTGTGCTTTTGGGTGGGGGGACTAAAACAATGAAGTTCTTGTTTTCGTGTCCTAGGTCTTCTCAAATCCAGCACCAAGGGTCAAGGGCCAGCTTTTACTAACCCTGTACACACAGCAAAACTAGAGAACTGGGCTCTAATGTCTGATCTGTCTCTGAATGGAAGATCTCTTCAGTGTGGTTCACTGCTTCCTTGTCCGTCAGAGGGGACTGAGCAGATACTTCTAGCCTCTCCTGTGAGCAAAGCCACCTCCCTGCATGAGTGTGAGGTGAGAGGGTCACATAGGCTTCCCCCAGGTCTGTACAAGGTTTGCTGGCCTCGATCAACTGTGCAACCTCCCTCTTTCCTCTGGCCAGTTAGCTTCCTGTTGACTTTCTCTGAGACTAACCAACTTCTCTATGTGTGTTTAACTAATTTGGGCTTTTGGCAGGACATAGAAACAAAATGCACCTAACTTCCAGGGAAAATACCAGCCGCCCAAGCTATTTCCGGCCCTGAAACAGCTGTTGGCCTGACATGACAACTCAGGGAGGCTTGGCAGTAAGAGAGGAGACACTGGCCAGACCCTCACAGCCTGTCCCCGTCCCCCTCCACTCCCCCCCACCACCACCACATCCATCTCTCAGCTCCCAGGGAAGCTGGGACAGGGTCCTGAAGTCCACCCTCTTCATTCCCATCCAAGCCCCCAGACTAGACAGGAAGTGGGCAGGTCTACCTGCTCAGCCATTTTTCCTCTACTCCTCCAATGACTATCTTAGATACCATTTAAATTGGACTGTCCTGAAAACTTCACCCACACAAACCTTATACACACAACATTCACTACAGTACCTCCACAAGAGCCCTAAGGTATAAAATGCCCATCAGCCAAAGAAGAGACGAAGTGTGACGTACCCACACCACATATAATATTCGCACAGGAGGACTTACTTTTCTTCAGGCTGAGGACAGAATCCAGGGCTTTACTTATGTGAGATGAGTATTCTTACCAGCCCTAAGAATACTATTTGATGATAAAAGGGAATAAAAGGTGGTGCACACCTTTAATCCCAGCACTTGGGAGGCAGAGCCCGGTGGATCTCTGTGAGTTCAAGGCCAGCCTGGTCTACAGAGTGAGATCCTGGACAGGCACCAAAACTACATGGAGAAACCCTGTCTCGAAAAACTAAAAAAAAAATAAAAATAAAAAGATAAAAGGAAATTAAGTATTCATGAATGTTACAATGTAGATAAGATTTGAACATGATATACTAACCAGGTGCCGGGTTGGATGCCTGAACCCTAGTGCCTGAGATACTAAGGAGGAAGACTGAAGTGAATTTGAGGTTGGCCTGGGCTACATCTTAAGTCTCTTCCAAAAGAAGAAAGGGGAGGAGGAGGAAAGGGAGGAGAAAGAGAGAAAGAAAACATGCTAAAAGAGATAAATGTACACAAAAGGGCACATAACACAGGATTCTGTTTATGAGGAATACACACAGAGACTAGGCAAATACACATGGACAGAAAGGATATTGGTAATTGAATAAGACTTGGGGAATAGGGTCAGTGAGGTGGCTCACCATGTAAAGCAGTGGTTCTCAACCTTCATAAAGCTGCAACCTTTTAATACAGTTCCTCATGGTGTGGTGACCCCCAACCATAAAAATATTTTCATTGCTACTTCATAACTATAATTTTACTGTTAGAAATGATAATGTAAATATCTGATATGCAGGATATCTGATATGCGACCCCACATGGTGAGAACCACTGATGTGAAGGAATTTGCTACAAGCCTGATGGTGTAAGTTCAATCCTTGAGATCCACGTGGTGGAAAGGAGAGACCTGACTGCGGCAAGTTGACCTCTGACCTCTGTATGTGCACTGTTGCACATGCATATGCACAAATACACACATAAAAATACAATAAAAAGAATTTTTTAAAAGACTGGGGAATAGGTAGGGACTGCTAATAAATGTATAATTTCTTTAGGGTGATAAATATATTCTAAAATTAATTCTAAAACTGCACTGCAAATGATTGTGCTTTGAGTTATAAAATCTCTCATTTTCACACAGTAAGTGGGGGACCATGTCAGATGTGGACTACAGCTCAGAAAAGCTGTTAACCAGATAAACAGATGTTAGAGAGGCTCAGAAGTCACCGTTCTCAAAAGAACTGAGGAGTTCCCACCTCGCCATAAGAACTGAGGAGTTCCCACCTTGTTCCTTTGCTACAGCACTGTCTCTACCTGGAGGTCTTCTGGTTCTCCTGCTCCAGTAAAATCCTGACTGAACCTGCTCAAACTGTCTCTCCCAAGAAGACATTCCTTATGGCCCCAGGCCCTACCTGAATGTGAGCAGACCTTGGCCATCCCTAGGCCTCTGCTTGTTCAGATCTTTTAGGACATCTGGCTGCTGTCTCCAGTCCAGCAGCCCCTCATTCCTGACTCTCTGGCAGAGCTATCCCCAACTGGAGGGAGAAATTGGACCTTGCAATGCCCTCCCTCCCCAAATGCTGTGTGGATTCCTTATGGTGACACACTACGGAGCATGATCCTAATTCTTAGCTAAATTTACATGTAATCTGGACTGGTCACACACACACACCCAACAACACATACACCAGGTGTCTCTGGTTCCCTGAAGTCTCTGTGACCTCCTGCCACAGCAGCTAGAGACTTTGACTCAAGGGAATTGAGGCCCTCCCTCGTAATTTTTCCACTTTCTTTTTGTTTTTTTGGTCTGTTTAAATAACACGTTTCCTTTTGCATTTTTAAAGCTTGTTTATTCTTCTTTCCCTCTAGAGATTACTCTCAACTTTATTTTGAAAATGTGTCAAAGTCCTTTCCCAAGGCAGATCAGATTTTATTCTCTGCTGAAGGCGTGTGAGGGCAGAGGAGGTCGGGAGACAAGATCCATGCCCGTGGCCCCATTCCAGTGTCCCCCGCCCAGCACTCTGATGGCTGCCATAGGAACACTGCATTATTCCTTGCACTGAGATATATCTTCCCGACTAGCCACTACCTCCCTGCCAGGCAGCTTCTCCTCTATTCTACCCACATCACTGGCCACCTTGTTAGGAACTTCTCCTGGGCCTGAGACGGCTCTTGGGCTGAGAGGCCATAACCCCAGCAGAACCCAGCACAGCACCACAATGAATGCAATGGGAGCCATGGGCCACAGAAAGGGACATCCTAGACCTGGAGATCTTCAGGACGACAGAGCAGCAGAGATGAGGCAGAAAAGAATTGAGACTGAAATCTCTAGGGCCGTGCTACCCTGAGAGAAGAGACAGCCCCAGGCCTTGTATCTAGTCAGATCTGTAGCTCACGATACAGAGGCAAGTCTGTCCACTGGCTTAGAAGAACGGTGGAAGATGATATTTTCTTACCCATCTTATTTCTAGCCCTGCCTGCAGCAGGGCTGCTTAGAGCAATTCCCCTCTCTGCCCCCTCCCCAAATCTGGTGATGTCTATTCACATTTCAGTTAAGATAGCCAGTCTCTTCCAAAAGGTCTTCCTGACGCCCCTCCCTTCCCAGATCCCCAACACCCTGCACTTCCCCATTAGAGCACTTCCTTCATCCCAAAGCTAGAATTCCTCTCTCACTCTCCGTCTCCCTCAACGGGCTTCAAGCTTCCTAAGTGCTTTCTTCTAGCATCTCCTCAGAGCTTTGGGGAGAGTCTGGCAGCCACCAAGTGCTCAGTAAGCGTTCCCTGAGAGAAGACAAGTGCCCTTTAGTAAGCCGATGCAATATGCAGGACCTAGGGCTAACCAAACACATGGTATAGTTTACACCTCACTCAACTGCCTCAAGCAGCGGGTGTTATTCCTTTCTAGCTGAAGAAGTAGCCAAGACATCAGCCAAGGGACATGGGGACTTAAGCATTTATCTGTCATACCCAGAGCTCTTGCTCCCACACTCTAGACTAAATATCCCTCTCCCTGCTTGAGCTAGGGAATCCAGGTGGCTTAGTGTCTGGGGCAGGTGCCTGCCTGCCTCCACAGGATGCCTATTCTTCTGTGGATGCTTCCATGCCAGTGAGCATCATCATCCAAACCATGTCCCCAGCCCCAAGGCCCATCAGCTTACAATGGCAGGAGAGCTTCCCTGGCAGTCCAGCTCCTAATAAGATCACAATGTCCACTCTTGTTAAATATCTTCAGTGGTCCCAGTGACCAAAAGAAGCTCATTCTGATGACTGAGGCACTCACATCCCTACACCAGCACCCGAGCCCCCCACCACCACTTTTCCAGCACCTCGCACCTGGACCTACTTTCATTCCCCATGGGGTGGGTACCACTACCTCAGGTACCTCAGATTAGCTCTGGTCCATCCTCAGATGCAGCTCTATTCTTTTCCAATATTTTATTTAATATTAATACATGCATATAAGGTTTTGGTCAAACCCACTCCCAACTCCCAATCCCCCCCCACACACCTTCACTGAGTTCATTTACCTCTCCTGTGTATGCATAGATGTGGAACCATCTACTGGAGCCTGAGCAGCCTCCCCGGGCTGCATCCCTGAAAAAGACACTCTCCCGAGCTGTAACTGCTGTGTTTGCCTGAAAGTCTCTGCTACTCCTCTCCACACTTTTCCAGGCCATGCCCCATGACCCTGTTCCTTTTTCTCCCTTATTTTCAAGGCTCTAATCCTCCACAGCCAACGGTGCTTACCAGCGGTCCTCACTGTAGGCTGTCTCCCATCTATAATGACACTTTCCTAGGTGGGTGGCCTTTTCCCTAGGAAAAGTCAACTCAATTCAAGGTTCCTGGCGTGGCCTCTACTATCTGCTGCATATTCCATTAATAGTCGTGTAAATGCAGTGAAAGAATTCCAGTCAGGTTTTCCACCCTTCTCTGCTTGGTGTAAGCCCTTTGGCCACCACTAGGAGTGCTAGAGAGCCCTACTGTCCAGAGAGCTGTTAACAGGGCTAAGGTATGGTCTGAAAGGTCTGTAGCCTGGGACCTGGCAAACCAGCAGTTCCCCAGGTTGAGATCTCTGGTCCCACCTCCCCGAATAGAACACAGTGGTAGAAAAGAGCCCAAGCCTTGGGCCTGGGAAACAGTTTCAGGTCCACTAGCAAAGGTGTAGAGCTTAACAAACATATTTCCTTTCTTTGGACCCAGCTCTCAACTCTAAGTGAGGCATCCGATGTCGTCCAAAGGCCCTTGGAGATACAGGTGTATCAGTTTGGGGCAAATTTCTGCTGCTGGACACGAAACGGATCCTGTCTCTGTGCCTCAGGTCAGGAAGGAAGAATAGGCTGCCGCTGTCACAGGAGGTTGGGCTCCCGCCAGACTGCCCTGTGGGCAGTACAATCCTATCTATCTTCCTCCAACGGCATTCACTTCCACCAGGTACTTAGCCCACGCACCTGACATCACCTGAAAAGCATGGCTGGGGGAAGGCTCCACATTCTTTAGGTGCTGCTGCCCAGCCCAGAATCCAGAGGGCTGCTACTGGGGGGTGGGGTGGGGTGGGATTGGCCCCACCTGTCAAAACAAACATGCCCAACTTGGCCTGCCACAGAGACAGGCACCCTGGGAGAGGTCAACATGCCCCCTTATGTCCTAGTAGATCCTGCTATGGGTGCCTATTGTGGTACCAACTGGAAGCTGGCCCTCCAAGGGGGACCCATGTTTCTTGGGACCAGTACAGCATGCCCAGTGGTTGAGACAGGATGGATGCAACCTCAGGAACTATGCAGTAAAGTGCAAAACACAAGGGCTTGGCCTCAGGCAGGTCTCGGTTCACCTCTCAGTTCTGCCACTGAAAATATGAAACAGGGCAAAAGTCATTGTCCTTTTGGGGGCCTCTCTTTCTTATCTGTAAGTGGGTACATGCCTAGCAGGTCAGAGAGATAGTCCATGCATGGGGAGCACAGTGCCCAGAAAGGCTG
>CABHPR010105458.1:0-25948 GCA_902168415.1 Peromyscus melanophrys
CATTACAATCTAGTCATGTTTTGCCAATATGTTCCTCCTTCACACTTAAAGCATGGTTAACAATGTCAATAAAGTAACACACAAAAATAAAAGGAGATCAAAGTCTATTACTACATAGTTTAAATTCATATTTAACATTGAAAATATCAAAATACTGATGTTATGGTACATAGAAAATTGGAAAAAAGTTATCATCAAAAATATGTTTGCTCTTAGTGGAAAATATTTGATTATCAATAGACTAAAATCCCAAGTAATACAGTCTGAGTCTAAATTTCTCCAAATATCTTATAACTTACCATTTCTGGTAAAAGTTTCTGAAACAATTTGGTTTTATACAAATATGCCATTTGCGTATCTGGAATTAGACACTTCCAGGTAATGAATCCGTAGAACACTGCCTGCAGAAAACCTGGCAGCATCTTCAGAAGGTCCGATTTAAGCTGCTAACCTGGAGCGGTACATACATCAGACAACAAGTGAATCGCATGTCATATTTGCATGTCTTTACGCCCACACTGGAAAGTTGGTATCATCTCAATACCTCTCATATGATAATATCATGTTTGCCACAAAAAGAAAAGGGATAAAGCTTTCACTGCCTGCCATCCAGTGTGTTTCACTTCATACTGTTATGTTAATTTTCTGTGGTACACTATGTCAAACTCCGCCCTCACCCTGGCACAGTCAAGCCTGAAGAAGTGTGAGGGCTACAAGTAAGTTAAGATTCTGTTTTCAAAAGCTGTGTATTTACATAAACGTTCCATATTTTAATTTAGTTTTGTTTCCCTCCTAACCTAGGCATACATATTTATGCTTATCTTTTATAGCATTATTTTTAGAATCACAGTTGTTCCTGCATCAACAGCTTATATCACAAAAAATGTTAAAGGAACTGTATTACTAGCCATATGTTTAAAGCATTAATGAAAACATTGTTTTTATATAAGAGAAATTAAAAGTGAAAATAAAGTCCTCAAGATGTTGTTTATACTTAAAATAATTTTCATTATTTCACAATAAGACTTTGTCATTCAGAATAAAATAACAAAAATATACTTGTATCATATATGTATGTACATTTCATATATATATATATATATATATATATATATATATATACTTCAAATCTATGATATACCAATAATGTATCATATTCTATGCAAAGAATAAAGTAGTGCCTTCTAAATGCAATGCATTGTGGTTGCAATTCTAAACAAAAACTGTATTTAGGTTTGCATTTATGTGGGTATAATTTTCCCCTATATTCATATATCATTTAACATGTGTACAGAAAAGATTAAAAAGTTGAGCAAAATGCAAATGAGAAGACTTGTAATATAATGAGAGGATTAATCCCTTGAAAAATACTAACTCGCCAACATATTTAGTTGATACATCAGTACTAGTGAAAATTAAAGAAAATAGTAACTGTCAGATCAATTAATAATTGAAGAGATGGCAATTCATGAAGGGTGAATAATATTAATATTACAGTACAATAGAACCAAAATATGCTAAATGGATATAGGAAAAGGTACTTGAAGGTTAGAAACCTTTATCTCCTCCCAGCCAGAAGCTATAGACTAAATGCATTAAGTAAAAAATGCAAATTATTGATGGCATGGTTTTGTTTTCTTATCTTGTATATTCTCTTTCTTTTACATTGTAAATTTTTATAAATTATTTTATTTCAACTTGGTCAATATGACAAGGATTCTCTCAACGTGTTTTCTTTATGATGAGTTCCTGAGAACTTTCTTAAAACACCTGCCCATTTTTCTCTAATCCCTAATATATGTGAAAACGGATGGTTCCTGAAGACTCAATCTCCACACATTAAAATCAAATTTCTAAGTTGGATATAGTGATGGACACCTACAATTCCAGCACTTAATCTAACACTATCACAGTTCCTGAAAATTAAGTACAATGTGAAACCTAAATTACTAAAATTTCTAATAGAAAATATAGACATTACCCTACAAGATACAAAGAACTCAAGATAAAAAGAATTAAGGAAAGAAATGACTCAATTAAAAAATGGGCTATAGATCTAAATGGAAAGTTCTGCAAAACAGAAATAAATATTAAGTATCTTAAGAAGTATGTGGAATCCTTCACAAACAGGAAAATGAAAATTAGAAATTGGGTTTTGGTTTTACAAAAGTTAGAGTGGCTAGTGTCAAGAACACATATGATAATAAGTATTGGTTGAGATGCGGTGAAACATGAATACATGCTCATTTTTATGTAGTTGAAAGTTAGTGCAGCCATCATAGAAATCATTGTGCAGAATCCTAAATAAGCTAGAGGCTAAAAAATGTAATCTACATGTACCAGTCTTTGGATATGCCTGAAGGATTCTATGTCCATTTCTACATAGACTTGCTTAGTCATGATTTTAGATGCTCTGTTTGCAATATCTAGGAATCAGAAATAAATTCATTGCTCTTAAACTGTTGTATGTATGATAAAGTTGTAGTACATATGTATATAAAGGAATTCTATCAAATGTATAGAAAAATAAAACTGAAATTTGGTGGTAAGTAGATAGAACTAGAAAATATACAGGCGAAGTCTGTACATTCTCTCTTATTTGTGGATCCTAGCCCTGAATCTTTCCATTTAAATCTATTCTAGTTATTTTTTAATTAAATTTTTAAATTTATTTTACAAACCAATCACAATTTCCCCTCCCTCCTCTCTTCCCATTCCTTCACCCCACCTCTTTTCTACCCCCCTCATCCACTCCTCAGAAAGGTTAAGGCCTCCTATGGGAGTCAACAAAGCATGGCATATCAAGTTGATGGAGGACCAAACTTCTTCCCTCTGCATCAAGGCTGAGTAAAGCATCCCACCATAGGGAATAGGTTCCAAAAAGCCAGATCCTGTGCTAGGGACAGATCCTAGTCCCACTGCTAGTGTCCCACAAACAGACCAAGCTACACAACTGTCTCCCACATGCTGAGGACCTAGTACAGTCCCATGCAGGCTCCCTAGCCATCCTTGTAGAGTATGTGAGCTCCAAGGAGCTTGGGTCAGCTGTCTCTGTGGATTTCCCCATCATGATCTTGACCCCTTGCTCATATAATCCTTCCTCCTCTTCAACTAGACTCCCAGAGCTCAGCCCAGTGCTTGGCTGTAGATATGTGAGTCTGCTTCCCTCAGTTATTGGATGAAGGTATTATGATGACAATTAGGGTAGTCACCAATCTGATTATAAGAGAAGGCAAGTTCAGGCACCTTCTCCACTGTTGCTAGGAGTCTCTTAGCTGGAGTCATCCTTGTAGATTCCTGAGAGTTTCCCTAGCACCAGATTTCTCCCTATCCCTGTGATGGCCCCCTCTATCAAGATTTCCCTTTCATTGCTCTCCCTCTCTGTCCATCCCCCAACTCAGCCATACCAGTCACTCATGGTCCTGTCTCTCATCCTCTCTACTCCCACGGCTACCCCAATTTACACAGGATATCTCACCTATTTCCTCTTCCCAGGGTGATCCATGTGTCCTTCTCAGGGTCCTCATTGTTACTTAGCTTCTATGGGGCTGTGGATTGTAGCCTGGTTATCCTTTGCTTTACATATGTACATCTATATACTATCCATATGTGGATATTAGATGTAAAGCAAAGGATACTGTTTTTGTCTTTCTGGGTCTGGTTTACTTCACTCAAGATGATTTTTTTCTAGTTTCATCAATTTGCCTGAAAATTTCATGATGTCATTGTTTTTACCAGTGAGTAATACTCCATTATGTAAATGTATCACATTTTCTTTATCCATTCTTTGGCTGAAGGGCATCTAGGTTGTTTCCAGGTTCTGGTTATTACAAATAATGCTGCTATGAACATAGTTGAACAAGTGTCCTCCTGACTTGATTCAACATCCTTTGGGTATATGCCTAACGGTGACATTGCTGTCTCTTGACGTTCCAATTTTCTGAGAAACTGCCATACTGATTTCCAAGAGTAATATTGCTGCATCTTGTTGTAGATCGATTTCCAATTTTCTGAGAATCTGCCATACTGATTTCCAGAGTGACTGTAAGATTGCACTACCACCAGCAGTGGAAGAATATCCCCCTTACTCTACATCCTCTCCAGCATAAGCTGTCTGCAGTGTTTTTGATCTTGACCATTCTGACAGGTGTAAGATGGTATCTCAGAGTCCTTTTGACTTGCATTTTCCTGATGACAAATTTTGACTTGCATTTTCCTGATGACAAAGGAAGTTGAGCAATTCCTTAAATGTCTTTCAGCCATTTGAAATTCCTCTGTTGAGAATTCTCTGTTTAGAACTGTAACACATTTTAAAATTGGATTATGTGTTATTTTGTTGTCTAGTTTCTTGAGTTCTTTATATATTTTGGACCTCAGCTCTCTGTCAGATGTGTGCTTGATGAAGACCTTTTCCCATTTTGTGGGATGCCATTTTGTCTTATTGACTATGTGCTTTTTCTTACAGAAGCTTTTTAATTTCAGGCAGTCACGTTTATTGATTGCCAATCCCAGTGTAGGTGCTACTGGTGTTATATACAGGAAGTGGTCTCCCATGCCAGTGAGTTCAAGGCTACTTCCCACTTTCTCTTCTATCAGGTTCAGTGTAGCTGGATTTATGTTGAGGTCTTTGATCAATTTGGACTTGAGTTTTCAGCATGGTGATAAATATGAATCCTTTTGAATTCTGCATGTGGACATCCAGTTATGCCAGCATCATTAGTTGAAGATGCTTTCTTTTTTCTGTTGTGCAATTTTGGCTTCTTTGTCAAAAACACAGATGTTCATAGGTGTGTGGATTTATGTCAGGGACTTCAATTAGATTCAGTTGATCTATGTGTTGGTTTTTATGCCAATGTCAAGCTGTTTTTATTACTATAACTCTATAGTAGAGCTTGAAGTCAGGAAAGGTGATGTCTCTGGAAGTTCCTTTATTATTCCGGATTGTTTTCGCTATCCTGGATTTTTTGTTTTTCCATTTGAAGTTGAGAATTGTTCTTTTGAGGTCTTTGAAGAATTGTGTTGGGACTTTGATGGGGATTGCACTGAATCTGCAGATTGCTTTTGGTATGATTGCCATTTTTACTATGTTAATCTTACCTTTCCAGGAGCATGGGAGATCTTTCCATTTACAGATAACTTTTTCAATTTCTTTCTCCAAAGACTTAAAGTTCTTATCACATAGATCTTTCATTTGTTTGGTTAGAGTTACCTGTAGCATGAATCTTAAAGAGTCTTATTAATAAAATCAAACCTGAACCAGGTATTGGGGTGAACGCTGAAAGATCAGAGAAGCAGAACAAGCCACAGCTACCTCACCTTGCCAATTCCTCAGCTGATTCTGTTTCCTCAGATTGGAAACCTCTGAGTCCTCATCCAGAATGGATCTCAGCTGAACTGCTGCTCAAAAGTCTAAAAGCTTAATCAGCCAAAAGCTTCTAGTTTCTGGTTTTCACACCTTATATACCTTTCTGCTTTCTGCCATCACTGCCTGGGATTAAAGGCTCACTTTCTGGGATTAAGGGTGTGTGTCACCATTCCTGGCTGTTTCCAATGTGGCCTTGAACTCACAGAAATCCAGAGGGATTTCTGCCTCTGGAATACTAGGATTAAAGGCTTGAGTGCCACCATTTTCTAGCCTCTGTATCTAGTGGCTGTTCTGTTCTCTGACCCCAGATAGATTTATTAGGGTGCACAATATTTTGGGGAACACAATACCACCACAGTTACCCAAAGATGTTTTATATTATTTGTGGCTATTGTAATGGGTGTTATTTCTCTGATTTATTTCTCAGTCCATTTATCATTTGTATATAGGAGGGCTACTGATTTTTATTTTTTGAGTTAATCTTGAATCCCACCACATTTCTGAAGGTATTTATCAGCTGTTCCCTGGTAGAATTTTTGGAGTCACCTATGTGTACTATCATATCATCTGCAAATAGTGACTGTTTGATTTCTTCCTTTCCAATTTGTATCCCCTCTATCTCCTTCTGTTGTCTAATATTAAAGCTAGAACTTGAACTACTATATTGAATAGATATGGACAAGTGGACTTGTTCCTGATTTTAGTGGACTCACTTTGAGTTTCTTTCCATTTAATTTGATATTGGCTGTTAGCTTGCTGTATATTGCCTTTATTATGCTTAGATATGATCCTTTTATCCCTGATCTCTTCAGACATTTATCATGAAGGAGTGTTGGATTTTGTCAAAGGCTTTTCAGCATCTAATGAAATGATCTTTTTTTTAATTAAATTTGTTTGTAATGTGAATTACATTGACAGAATTTGTTTGTTGGACCATGTCTGCATCTCTGAGATGAAGCCTACTTGATCATGGTGGATGATGTTTTTTATGTGTTCTTGAATTCGGTTTGCCAATATTTTATTGAATATTTTTGCATCAATGTTCATAAGAGAGGTTGCTCTGTAATTCTCTTTCTTTGTCGCATCTTTGTCTGGTTTAGGCGTCAGAGTAAGTGAAGCCTCACAAAAAAAAGTTTGGCACTGTTCATTCTGTTTCTATTGTGTGGAACATTTTTGAGAGTATTGTAATTAGCTCTTTTTGGAATTCTGGTAGAATTTTGCACTGAAACCATCCGGTCCTGGGCTTTTTTTGTTGTTGTTGTTATTTTTTGTTTTTTGTTGGGAGACTTTTAATAACTGCTTCTATTTTCTAGGGGTTATAGGTCTATTTAAATTTTTTACCTCATCTTGATTTACCTTTAGTATGTGGTACCTATCCAGAAAGTTGTCCATTTCTTTTAGATTTTCAAATTTTGTGGAGTCAGGTTTTTTAAGTGTGACCTAATGATTTGCTGGATTTCCTCAGTATCTGTTGTTATGTCACCCATTTCATTTCTGGTTTTGCCAGTTTGGATATTCTTTCTCTGCCTTTTGGTTAGTTTGGATAATGGTTTGTCTATCATTGATTTTCTCACAAAACCAACTATTTGTTTCATTGATTCTCTGTACTGTTCTCTTTGCTTAAATTTATTGATTTCAGCCTTCAATTTGTTTATTTCCTGTCATCTACTGCTCCTAAGTGAGATTGTTTCTTTTTATTCTAGAGTTTTCAGGTATGTTGTTAAGTCACTAATGTGAAATTTCTCCAAATTCTCTCTCTCTCTCTCTCTCTCTCTCTCTCTCTCTCTCTCTCTCTCTGTTTTTGTTTTGTTTTGTTGTGTTTTATTTTTGGAGACAGGGTATCTCTGTGTAGTTTTGGTGCCTTTCCTGGATCTCTCTCTGTAGACCAGGCTGGCCTCAAACTCACAAAGATCCGCCTGGCTCTGCCTCCCGAGTGCTGGGATTAAAGGCGTGCGCCACCACCGCCCAGTGTCAAATTCTTTATGTAGGTGCTTAGTGCTATGAACTTTCCTCTTAGCACTGCTTTCATAGTGTCTCATAGGTTTGGGTATGTTGTGCATTCATTTTCATTAAATTCTAGGAAGTCTTTAATTTCTTTCTTTATTTCTTTCTTGATTCAGTTGAATGTTGTTCATTTCCATGAGTTTGGAGGCTTTCTGTAATTTGTGTTGTTGTTGAACTCTAACTTTAAGCCATGGTGATCCGATAAGATATAACATTTCTTTCTTTCTTTTTTTTTTTTTTGGTATCTGTTGAGATTTTCTTTATGACTGAGTAAGTGGTTAATTTTAGGGAAGGTTCCATAAGGTGCTGAGAAGAGGGTATAGTCTTTAGTGTTTGTGTGAAATGTTCTATAGATGTCTGTTTACTCCATTTGAGTCATACCTGCTGTGGAATATTCTATATGCTCTGAATGTGTTGCTCTGATTGGTTGATAAATAAAACACTGATTGGCCAGTAGCCAGGCAGGAAGTATAGGCGGGATAAACAGACAAGGAGAATTGGGGGAAATGGAAGACTGAGTCAGTAGACACCAGGCTACTATCTAGGGAGCAGCCTGTAATGGCACACAGGTAAAGCCACATGTCAACATATAGATTAACAGAAATGGGCTGAGTTTAAATGTAAGAGCTTGTCAGTTGTAAGCCTGAGCTAATGGTTGAGCAGTTTTAATTAATATAAGCTTCTGTGTGTTTACTTGGGTCTGAGCAGCTGTGGGACTGGCGAGTGAGAGAGACTTGTCCTGACTGTGGGCCAGGTGGGACACAGGAAAATTTCAGCTACACACACCATCTGTCAGTTCCCTTATTTCTGTGTTAAATTTCTGTCTTGCAGACCTGTCCATTAATGAGAGTGGTGTGTTGAAGTCTCCCACTATTAGTGTGTGGAGTTTGATGTATGATTTAAGCTTTAGTGATATTTCTTTTACAAATGTGGGTGCCCTTGTATTTGGGGCATAAATGTTCAGAGGTAAGACTTCATCTTCGTGGATTATTTCTGAGACAAATATAAAATACCCTTTTCTAATCTCTTTTGATTAATTTTAGTTTGAAGTCTATTTTGTTAGATATTAGGATAGCTACACCAGCTTGTTTCTCAGGTCCAATTGATTGGAAAATCTTTTCCCAACCTTTTTCTCTGAGATAATGTCTGTCTTTAAAGTTGAGGTGTATTTTTTGTATGCAGCAGAAAGATGTACCCTGATTTTGTGTCCATTCTGTTAGCCTGTGTCCCTTCATAGGTGATTTGAATCCATTGATATTAAGAGATATCAGTGACCAATGATTATTAATGTTGGTTATTTTTTGGTTTTGGTGGTGGTGGTGATTGTGTGCGTGTGTGTGTTTTCCTTCTTTGGATTTGCTGGTGTGAGATTATCTGTTGCCTGTGTTTTCATGGATACAGTTCACTTCTTTGGGTTGGACTTTTCCTTCTAGTACTTTCTGTAGGACTGGATTTGTGAATAGATATTGTTTAAATCTGGTTTTGTCACGGAATATCTTGTTTTTCCCATCTATGGTAATTGAATGTTTTCCTGGGTATCTGTGTATGATAAGAGTATCTGTGTATGATGTGTCAGTACAAGTTAACCTAAATTTATTAAGAATGAACAACCCCAAATTTCCAAAAAATGAAATTTATGTAAACCACATTATATATCACTAATGTTGATAATAGTATATCTGTCTCACTAGTAGTGGTATTGTAGTCAAATCACTATGTCCAATTGAACTGATATGGGATTAAAACTGGGTACTTTATGCATATACCAAGCTCTTTAACATGGTCCCTGGTCTCCATTTTAATCATCATTGTTTTTATTTTATAATTTATAATTACCTTTCTCTGTTATGTCTTTTGGCATTGTATTTGTGTATGAGCTCACTCTTTTCACCTGTATAAAGTAATGTTGAGATTGGTACTTTCTAATAAAACAAGTTTATTTACCTCAAAATTTGGGAAAATAATTTCCAAAGTGGCTTCATTTATATGGACTGAAAATGGGAAGCCATGGAGTGGGAAGAGTCCAAGCATACTCTTTTAAAAGTCCACTTAGCTTTGCCTGAGAGGAGGGGACTGGACTTGCCTGGACTGAATCTGCCAGGTTGAGCTCAATCCTCGAGGGAGTCTTTGCCCTGGAGGAGATGGGAATGGGGGATAGGCTGGGGGGATGGCGGGGGGGGGGGAGAACAAGGGAATCTGTAGCTGATATGTAAAATTAAATTAAATTATAAAATTAAAAAAAAGAAGAAGAAGGAGAATCTTCCTCCAAGGGGCAGCATCCTCCCAACTAGTCCCAACTCTTAAAAGTTAGCACGATCAGATCATGATCCTGTGGGCAAACACAGAAAATACACCTCAGCTGTAACCAAGCTATATCATAAACTGTATTCTCCCTGCATGTAACTTTCCCTTCAAATTCATTTCCTTCCCTCCTGTTTGTTTAATTTTTGTTTGTACTAGTTTCCTATTCTTATAATTTTGATCTATTCTCTCATGTACAAAATGGGCTTTTGGTTATCTTTTGCTTTACATCTAGTATCCACTTATATGTGGGTACATGCCATGTTTGTCATTCTGAGTCTGGATTACCTCACTCAGGATGATATTTTCTAGTTCCATCCAATTGCCTGCAAATTTCATGATGTCATTGTTTTTCTCTGTGGAGTAGTACTCCATTGTGTATATATACCACATTTTCTTAACCCATTCTTCAGCTGAGAGGCATCTAAGTTGTTTCCAGGTTCTGGCTATTATGAAAAATACTGCTATGAATATAGTTGAGCATGTGTCCCTGTGGTATGATTGAGCATTCCTTGGATATATGCCTAAGAGTGGTATAGCTGGGTCTTGAAGAAGACTGATTCCCAATTTTCTGAGAAATTGCCACACTGATTTCCAAAGTGGCTGTACAAGTTTGCACTCCCACCAAGAGTGGAGGAGTGTTCCCCTTGCTCCACATCCTCTCCAACATAAGCTGTCTGCGGTGCTTTTGATCTTAGTCATTCTGACAAGATGGTATCTCAGAGTCCTTTTGATTTGCATCTCCCTGATGACTAAGGATGCTGAGCAATTCCTTAAATGTCTTTTGTCCATTTGAAATTCTTCTGTTGAGAATTCTCTGTTTATTTGTATAGCCTACTTCTTAATTGGATTGTTTGTTATTTTGTTGTCTAGTTTCTTGAGTTCTTTATATATTTTGGATGTCAGCCCAAGTGACTCTTGAGGCAGCTGGCTGTTTCTGTCAACTCACATTTTTTGGAAGTCATTTGTTTGTACTTCCTGTTTTACTATGTAATATTATTTCCTTCTCGGATTTCTGAGGGAGTTGAAGATTAGATAGTTAGAGTTATAGCTTTCTTTGTTAAGACTTTCAGAAAAGAAATGAACTAAGAGGTGTAAAGTGCATAAATTTGAAAGACATTATAAGATAGTTTTCTGTTAGTAATATAAGTTGGGATAGAAAGTGAATCAGGTACATTTTGGACTTACCAAAATAGGGTAGATAATGGAATATTTTCTCTGAATTTGCCAAATGCAAATGGATTAGACATTGTTGATGTATTTAGTGCTTGTATATATTGTATATACTTATTGTACTAATTGTATATAGTTTTTCTTTTATTTTTTATTTTTATTAGACAAAAAAGGAGAAAAGTGGTGATCATTTTTCTGTGTTCCCCAATAAAATCTATCTGAGGATCAGAGGATAAAGGTCAGCCACTATTAGTGAAAACAGAAGTCATGTAATGTTAGCACACACCCTTAATCCACCTGGATTCTGTGTGTTTAAAGCCATACTAGAGAAGAGAGCCAAGTGTGGTGACACACGCCTTTAATTCCAGTACCAAGTATAGAGACCTGGAAGTCTATACAGACAGGCAGTGGCAAGGAAGTGAGGTAGCTGGGCTAAGATAGCCAATGAGAGGGCAGAACAGCAAGGCAATAAAGGTGCAGGTAAGACAGGGAGTAGCTCACACTTTGGAAGCTGTGACATGGTGAGGTAAGGTTAGTTGGTGGCTGTTCAGATTCCTCTGACCTCTGTCAGATTTTCACCCCTATTTCTGACTGTGGTGGTGTTGTATTCCCCAAATAGTGTGCACTCTAATAAATTTATCTGGGGTCAGAGACAGAACAGCCACAATATTAAACATAGAGTTTAGGCAGTGGTGGCACATGCCTTTAATCCTAGCATTCCAGAGGCAGAAATCCATCTGTTCAAGGATACAGCCAAGCACGGTGACTCATGCCTTTAATCCCCAGGAGTGGTGGTAGAAAGCAGAAAGGTATATAAGGCGTGAGGACCAGAAAATAGCAGCATTTGGCCTGGTTAAGCATTTGGCCTGGTTAAGCATTTGGCCTGGTTAAGCATTTGGCCTGGTTAAGCATTCAGGCTTTTGAACAGCAGTTCAGCTGAGACCCATTCTGGATGAGGACACAGAGGCCTCCAGTCTGAGGAAACAAGACCAGCTGAGGATCTGGTGAGGTGAGGTAGCTGTGGCTTTTTCTGGTTCTCTGATCTTCCAGTTCACCCCAATACCTGGCTCAGGTTTGATTTTATTAATAAGACTCTTTAAGATTGCTGTTACATCTGGCTCCTTGTTTTTTTTTTTTTTTTTAATTTAATATGACTGCTTAGAAATTTGTCTACAGGGTCCCCTGGTAGGATCAGAATCCATCCCTGGA
This sequence comes from Peromyscus melanophrys, assembly GCA_902168415.1. Lineage (NCBI taxonomy): Eukaryota > Metazoa > Chordata > Mammalia > Rodentia > Cricetidae > Peromyscus > Peromyscus melanophrys. The sequence goes on from CABHPR010105458.1 coordinate 12,053, forward strand.
ACATGAGTGGGCTTTTTTGAGCCCACTAGCTATGGTGGCACACCTAGTGCATCCTTGAGGTGGGGAAGGGCTTGGATTTGTCTCTACTGAATATACATCCCCATGGGAGACCTTGCCTTCTTTGGTGGGGGAGTGGGGAGTGGGTTGGAAGGGGAAAGCTGGGGAGGGCCAGGAGGAGGGAAGAAGGAGATCTTTGATTGATGTATAAAATGAATGAAAAAAATTCTTAATAAAAAAAATGGGCTTTTGCCCAAAGCCTCCATTAATGTAATACTCTCTTGCTGGCATTTATTATTGCAGAAATTACTGCTTGTTACACTTTTAATACTTCCCATTTAGTTTTGACTTATAAGAAATAATTTTTTAAAAAAAACCCTAATGTTCATCTTCTTTTTTTTTTGACAAAGTTGAACAACTCTTTCTCATCACAACATAAATATTACAAGGCACTGGCTGTACCTTACCTAACCTGTGATTCCAGTCTCTGTGCCCTCAGCCGTTTCCCTCAGGTAATAGAATTTCATTTTTATCTATATATAATGTGCCTGTCTTCATTTGAGTTGGGAAGCTGCAGTACTCTGGCTCCGAGGAGTCAGGAGAGGATACTTAGTTATAATTTATCATCAATTAGGTTTTCAACCGGTCCCCATGGTTTTAAGGTCATCTTTCTTCACCTTTCAGAATTTACTGCAACCAATTACTATGGGTTGTAGAAACTGTAAGGGGACACATTAACTCCCTTCTTGACTGTTCCAAATGACAAATTAAATTCCTGACTTGTCAAGCACATGATGTTTAACAAGAACACACTTTTCTCTTTAATTCTTCTAAGCACACTCAGGTTTTATGTATGTGTAAGTGTGTAATTTTTCTGTCATCATGGGATCCCAACTCTCCTAGGGATACTTTAAACTTTTAAGTCTCAAAGCTAGAGTTCTCCTGGAGCTTGTGAGCTGACTTCAACATCGGATGAATGTTATAATTTCTGAATTTGAGTCTGTGAACTCAATTCAATCTAGCGTCCTTTGATTTTATCCTTTCTTAAACCTACCTGGTTTAATGTGCCCTTCCAGAGCAATTTTGTGATTGGTTTATAGAACCCCAAGGGTTTTTACCACACCAGGATAATTTTTTAATTGCTGCTTTCTCAGCTTGGAATATTCTCCACATTAAGATTTTAGTGTGAATTTTTGCTCCCACATGTCAAATTTGCTCACTATTCTTTTGATTCCTTGTGAGACTTTTTTCCTCCACACAGAGAGCTATGGCAAAGGCAGACATGGTATTATCTAGTGACAGATTTAATTAGCTCCCTCACTGAAGATACTAGATGCTTTTGATGGTACCTGCTCTCTGTGATTTTAATGTATCCAAGGTCTTGCCTGAATTACCAAGCTGGGCTTCAGTTCAATCATTTTCTTTCTCTGTAGTTCTCAACTCATTTTAGCATCCAGAATGTACTAGGATACTACCTTCACTCTTTTTCCAAAAATGCATAGTTTTGTTTCAAATCTGATTTCATTCAGAAAATGTAGTTTTTATTAATATTAAAGGAAATATATGATTGTAATAACTTTACACAAGTCCATAAAATAATTCTATAATATTACTCTCTCATGTTTTGAAGAGCTCACTGTGTACTGAAATAGTTCCTAAGAGTAAAGCATGCTTAATAGGTAAAAAGCACCTATGAAATAGGACCTTGAATCATACTCGCATTTATCTGTATGTTTCCTACTTTTGAAAAATCCCAAAGCTCTCAGCTATATCATGGGTTCAAATGTCAGTCTGTCCTGAAGGTCTGTACCTGCAGTGACAGATGTTAGCTGCCCTTTTAGATGATTTATCTGAATCATAAGCATGAAGTCTTCTTGCCTGCTTTCTATCTTCTCACATGTAGTTCAGGTGGCCATCTTCTCAAGTAGCTTATGCAGTATTTTTGGTTTCTCTGCTTGCTTGACATCCTTTCAGCCTTTCACTAAGCTCTCTGGAACAGAGTAGGCAGTGTTTCGTGGCTTTTCCTGTTATAATGTCTCTTTTGGAGGTCCATCTAAGTGGTTCAGTGAATTTTGAGGCTGACTTTCCTGTTGATGGTGAGGACAGCTCAGAGGACATCTGCAGAAAGTTAAGCTGAAGGTGTGACATCCATGGCAGGTCTATGCTTCATAGTAGGAGAGGCTTGTGGTCTGCTCTGCTTTGTTACCTCTGCTCAGTTTGTTCTTTCATGGCATAGACCATATGCCACAAATAGATATTGGTTTTCCCCATTATACAAGTGTCTATAATGTTCCACATAACACAACACATGAAAGGGTGCTGAACAATAAACGTGCTTGATTTAAAGTTATCTCATGATTCTAAACAGAAAATACTGTAATGTCAATAGTATTCATCCAAATATATCAATTATTTTGAAAGAAAAAGTATCTATAGCACACAGACATACATTACACAAAATGAAAATAAATGCATGTATGTATAAGTAAAATATTTGTATTTGCATATGTGCATCACTGTACATATATGTGTTTCTGAGTATATGTCTATATTTATTACTTTGGTGGGCTCACTGAATTGCATAGGTTGAAATAAATAAATGTTGAGATACAATATTTTTTTTTCTTGAGCTATATTGCCCTGGTCAGTGGTTTCCAACCTGTGGGTCACAACCCCTTTAGGGTCACATATCAGATGCCTTGCATATCAGAAATTTACATTGTGATTCAGAACAGTGGCAAAATTTCAGTTTTGAACTAGCAACAAAATAATTTTATGGGTAGGGGTCATCACAACAAGAGAAACTTCATTAAAATGTTTCAACTTTAGGAATGTAGGGAATCCCGACCCTAGGTTTTCTTTAAGTAGCCCAATTTTTCTTTCACGATAATTATCAACAAAATATGAAATCTACACCCAAAAATGCACATCATTTACTATGATGCCAAATAGTTCTGAGATGAAGAAAAAGGCATTTGTGATTTAGAAAACAAAATAATGAAAGTTTGTTTCTCAACAAATCTTCCACAGTCGTGTGATGGCTGAACTTCTGAGTTTATTTTGAAATAATCATTGAGGACTCTGAATTCTGATTAGTAAAAATCCTTTTGATTCTAGAGAATAGTGGGGTTTTTATGTGGTAGTTTTTTTTAAAATTAGGAATATAGAAATAATAAATATTTTAACCTAGTGAAGCTTACTTATATGCTGTTTGAATGTCCTTTAAATAGATTCTGTGAAAATTTAATTGCAATTCTGAAGGTTACAAATAGGTGGTATCATTAAGAGTTATTGTGTTTTGTTTGTTTCTTTGTTTTTGAGATCTCTGTCCTCCTGCATAGATTAGTGCTTGTTATCATGGAACAAGATATTTAATGAAATGATAACTGCAGCATGTACTGTCTCCATCCGTCATTTCCTCTCTGGCTCTTCTGGCTTCAACAATGAAAAGGTATAGCATCAAGAGTACTGCCAGGACTCTCCTTGTGGCTTTCCTAACTTCCATAATCACAAACCAAATAAGTGTCTTTATTCATAAAGGAACCAATTTATGGTGTTTTGATGTAGCCAGAAATAAAACAGTATGCTACATATCTCTCATTCTGCTCACAAATCAATTAAAATGGATTAATGACTCTAATTTAACTAGAAATATTAAAATTGTCATCTTAGTCTGAATAGATATAATCCAGAAAACAAATGACAGCAAATTCTGGAAAGACTATCTGGAAAAAAAGAGCACTTACAGACTGTGGTAGGAGTGTAGACAAGCGCTACTGTTATGTCATTCAGCATGGAGGTCCCTCAAAAAATTAAAAATATAACTATCCTAGCCTCCAGGTCCATCACTCCTAAGCACAAACCAAAAGATCATATATTCTACCATTGAGACATTTGTGTTTCCCGGTATGTCATTGCGCTATTCACCATAGTAAATGTGTGTATATACATATATGCATATATATACACATACACATATACATACATGCATACCATATATATGTATATATCATATATATGTATATATACACACATATATATTTAAAACTATAGATATATGGCTAGTTAGTTTTGAATGTAGAGAACAAAGGGAAATACTGAATCTGAAATATTGAATTAGATATATAATTTAATATCTTCAACTACCCTGTTATTTGTTCATTAGTAATGTGGAGGTGATATCTGGCTTGGCTTCAAAACAGAGTTTGTAACCTTAAAGAAGATAAAACCAATGCAAGTATTAATTACTTAATTATGAATTAAACTCTTCAATTGTTTATGCTTTTCCTTTTGTTCTGGCCTATGACTATATCATCAGCCAATTTTAAAACATATTTTATGAACACAGTGTTTAATTAAATGTTTATGATTATTAATTATTATGATTAAATTATTTTGTATTAATTATATTATATTGCTAATGTTGTTTTCTTCATTTTATTTTCACTTCAATCTCAATTAGTTATAATACTTTGTGCATGCTTGGCTAAACCCTTGTTTACCTTCCTGGAGAAGCTTTACTTTGGTCTCTTTTGCACTGATTTCCTGAGGCTATTCTGTACTAGTCAATGTAGACTGGAGAACTGAAAACCTCTGAACATTTGAAGCACAGAAGAATTTAGTCTAAACTCTGTTTGGAAAGACTGAGGTTGAGATATGAAGACAAGAGGTTTCATGGACATGTGAAAGCTTCTATCACTCTACAAGTTCATGCTTGCTGCAGTGTTTGAAACCTTCCCTGTTGCCTCTGCTGTTGATCAAATATGCCAAAATATGCTGTCAATATTTTTATCACTTCCAGGGCAAGAAGTGTGCTTTTCTACCTCATTTTTCCCTTCTAACTTTTCATCAGGTATTTCTAGTCACACAGCTATCAATAGCTACTGTATGTATCTGAGAATATGACATATAAACTTTCAATCCCTCTAGAACAATGAATATGTTTGAGAGGTAATCTTGACATTTGGAATGAACACATGATAGCTGGCTGAGAACTGGACTAGTTTCCAAGGCTAATAATTAGACATGGTATGAAATATTTTCTTAAATACTATCAATGCACTGTTTTTCACAGTTGTGGATCTGTAGCTTGATTTCTTGACATAGGATGATTGGAAAATTCTTCTTTATGGTTTCTAAGGAGATATATATCTTCACTCATAAGTTTTCAACTTCATGGTATTATTTGATGAGTACAATGTAACCTCCTTCAGTCCTGATTATCCCATCCAGAGGTGAACATTTCTATGCCCAATACATCCATACTGTAGACACAATATGTCCATTAGTCAGTTGCTGTCATGATTATCCAATCACAGTATTGTAGTCTTCCTTTCTAAGGACCCATACTAGTACTTGATATTGGCTTCCATTAACAGTAAAAATCAAGGCTCAAAATATGAACAGGCCAAAGAGAAACTCTAAAGTACTTCATTTGTGGATGATCTTACATCATCACAGGAATGGTTAGTGAAATGCTAGAGAGATATTATACTTTAACTTTAATAGTGCATCACATATTTATTGTTTTATTTTATTATAAGGGATTAGAGTTAATTTCTTGTTATGCCTAAGTGTAAAATGAAATTTGTCTAATATATAAATATATTAAAAGTCATACTGAGCTTAGAGTTCAATGCTATTTGTTTTTCCCATCAAAACTGGGAACTTTGGAAAATACCAGTGCTACTACTAAAATATCATCTAAAGTGATGAACAATTATGTTTCTTATAGATGAAGACCTAGAAAATAAATGTGTTGTGTTGCATCCCTAGTAGGAGTGAACATATGCCTTCCTGTGCCTTTTGAAAAGGTAGTCTCTTCCTATTACTGATTTTTAAACCAAGAGTAGAAAAAATTGAATTCTTCAATAAGCTATCAAGATACAAGTGGCACTATTAATTTTCTCTGGTAGGAAGACCACATCTGGACAGCAGCTGGAACCAGATGCAGTACACACTTAAAATGATCACTTATTGCTATATTTTAAGTCCCATCTGTCTATGGAGTCAATTGAAGTGTATAATTAAATGGCGGTGTTTTATCAACATGCCTTTTTAAGGTTTAAATATAGACAACCATTTGCAGTCTTGCAAATGAGCCATTTGCAGGTTATGTGTTAATGTTATGTAAGTGTCAAGTCATTTTGAATAGATTGGAGCATCTTCAGCACCTTTTTTTCCTTTACAATATTAATAATAATGCCTGTTAATGGGATTAAAAGAAGGACTTAAAACTCCAAAGAGCAATTTGGATTTACCTAAGTGTGTTGTAATTTTCTACAAGTCATCTACATTTGCTCTTTCTGGAAAACAACAATGTTAGAATTTTGTTTCCCTTCATTTGACATGTATAGATGTTAAGCCTATAATTAATAGGCTCATAGTTTCCTAAGAAACTGAAGAAAAGTATCAATGACAAATATAGATATTTAAATATATCTTATATTAAAGACTATAATATTAATGCTGTTACAATTTTATTAGTTATTACTTACTGCAAATTAGGAATAAATAAGTCACAAAAGCTTTATAAATGATTTTGTGAATTTATTTTATTAGCATATCTATTAGATTAATGTATTATTTATTATTAATAATAATGTATTCCTATATTTATTAGATAATATTAATTCACAGTTATGAGCTTTGTCTGAATAAAGAAAGTATTTTCAACAATGTCTGCCTAGAAAAATTTAAATAAACTGTAATACTACCATCAATTTTATATTCATGCATTGTGTCTCCTCACACAAGAGGAGCTCATTAAGTGTCATTAAATGTAAAGATTCCAAGTTTGGAACGGGTGACATGAGAAGAAGGATGTCACACAATGCTTCAAATGTAAAATAAGATGGTGCTGCTCTATTTTCCCTTATTGAAAAGCAGAGTTGTTAATCCCAATTCAATGGTGTGTTACTCAATTATGCTTCAAAGATGCATTCGCAGATATCACAAAGCCACAGTATCCCATAGTGTCCTCAGTAAACTGGAAAAAATTGCTAATTTAAGATTTCTCAAAAGTTTCAGGGAACAAGACCAAAATAATAAATGAACAAAAAATAATTAATAATTAAAAGCTACAAGAAAATAAAAGTAAGATAATAAACACTTCATAATTCTAAAAGTTATAAAGAATATACTTACAAATTTTGAATAAACTGGAAATGAAAATGATGATTTTGGAAGCATAAATTAATTTCTGGGAACATTAATTAATTGAATAACATATTTTATATTTAATCAAGAAGTTCAGAAAATGGAAATTATATGTGATTTCCAAAAACAGGCATGGAAACTGAAATTAATCTGTCTAATATGCAAATCAGATGGCCAAAGTATTTTTAAGGAAACAGATACGAATAAATAACTAAATTAAATTATTTCTGAGATGAATCAAGATTTGTGCCTCAGAGTAAAATAGCTGAAGTTGTTTCTTATGTCATAAATTTGAAATGTTTTCATATATTTAATCAAAATAAAAGTAAAGAAAAATCTTTACAAATAGAGTGATAAATTATATATATGTATATGTATATATGTATTTCTTCACTATGATAATATCTACTTTGGTGATTGAGCTGTGAGTTATGAAAGATGCACCATTATACAAGTAAGTATTAGGATCATTTGTATCTAGTGTTCTAAAATGCTGGATCAAGGCATTTGGTATATTCTTGTTTATGATAAAAGTAAGTTAAATATAAAATTATACTTGTGTCATTTTTTTTTCTTATTTTACCTGCTTTGATTTAAACATCATGAACTTCCATATTAGGCACTTGAAAATTCAGACATATTTGGCAATGAGAGGAATATATTATTTATTGTTATCTAAGGTCATGTCTGAAACACACATCATATTTCTTTATTGCTTTTCCTGACATTTTCAAACATTCACAATTATTTTGTAAGTTAAGTGTACTATTCATATACATAAAACTTAATTTTCCCATCAAACTATTTATGTTATTGCACAATTCTCTATAATAGTTATGTTTTCCCTCTCTTGTTTCATTTTTATTTAATATTCTATACTATGAGTTTTGTTAAAGAAAAATTGTTTTTTCTCAAAATTTTATTATGTATGATACCACCCTGCATGTCTTCTGCTTATCAAAGGGGAGAAGAATGAAATGAGAGGCAAAAGCTAAACATGTCAAAAAAGCAAGAAGCACAAATGACAAAAAAGATAAAATAAAATAAAAACAATCAAAAGACCCTTAAGACAAAAACAACTAAAACAAACCAACAAACAAAAGCAAACCAAAACAAGATTGTGCACAAAAATACCATTGAGTTCATTTTTATTGGACCACTACTCCTGGAAATGGGGACATTTGGTTGACTTTTAAAAACTTTGATTTTTTTTTTTAACCTCTTAAAATTTTCCATAAGTCTTCACTTTTTTGGTTAGATTTATTCCAAAATATTATTGATGCAATTGCGAACAGTACTCTTTACATGATTTTTCCCTTGTTTGTTTGACATTTGTGTATATGAAGGCTATTTATTTCTGATTGTTAATTTTATATCTGTCTACTTGGCAGAACATGTTGATTAGCTATAGAAGTTGTTTAGTGGAGCCTTCAGGGACTTTAATGTATAGGTCTGTTGACTTTTCCCTCTTCGTAATTATAGACTATCCTTCACTTGTCTTATTGCTGTAGGATGGACTTCACACTATATTGGCCATCAGTGGGAAGATTGGACATTCTTTCCATATTCCCAATTTTAATGGAATGTTCTGGTTTTCTCTGGTTAGATAGATACTGGCTGTGGAGTCATTGCCTCTTACCTTTATTATATTGTGATATGTGTCTTATGTCCCTAGGTTCTCTAGGACATTTATGATGAGGGATCTTGCATTTTATCAAAGGTATTTTCTGAATCTAATGAAATGATCATTTGATTTTATCTTTGTATATGTTTATGTGTTATACTATATTTTAGACTTATGTATGGTGAACCATTTCTGCATCTCTGCGATGGAGCCAAAGTCTCTGTGTGTTATCTTTTGGGGATGTTCTTTAGTTTACTTGGCAAGTATTTTATTGAGAAGTTTTACATGCCTGTTCATCAGAACTATTATAATTTTCTATACAATCACACGAAATTCCAGAAGGTGGAAAAATTCTCATACTTTAAGATTAGTAGAAATAATATTGTGGAAAAGTACATCCTACCAAATGTAATCTATAGATTAGAAACAATTCCCTTCAAAATTCAAACTTAATTTACATACATTGAAAATAATAAATTCAAATATTATCTGGAATTGCAAAAGACACACTAGAGGCAACATAATCCCAAACTACAAGAAAAAATAATGTCCTGGAGGGATCACTATCTTAAACTTCAAGTTATACTGCAGAGTTTACTAGTACAAACAACATAGAATGGGTTTTAAAACAGTCATTGAATAGGCTTTGGACACTCCCACATAAAATTCCATGCATGTATGGTTACATATATATTGATAGAGAAGCCAAGAAATGCACAACAAATACAGTTTCTTCAACCCATGGTACTGGTCAAAAGTATAGCTGCATGCAAAACAACAAAACTATATACTTATCTATCACTCTTTATAGATAACTACACATGTATCAAGGACCTAGTACATTATATAAAAATGAATATATTGCCCTGCATCAGGCAAGGGGAGGAGCTTGTTCCTGCCTCAACTTGATATGCCATGCTTTGCTGATGTCTCATAGGAGGTCTGTCTCTTTCTGAATGGAGAGAGAAGAGGAGCATCTGGATAGGGGTGTAGAAGGGAGGCAGAGGAGAGAATGAGAGGCAAAGAGGGAGGGGAAACTGCAATCCAGATGTAAAGTAAATGAAAAAAAAACTTCATAAAAAATAGAGAGAAAGAGCATGTAGCTGGGTGGGAATGGGTGGGAAGGATCTGAGAGAAGTTGAGGGAGGGACAATGATATGATCAAAATGAAAAAAAATTAACTAAATTACATTTAAAAATTAAAAATGAATACATCTCATTAAAAAAGTGATAACTGAAGCTGACATAAACATCAAGAAATGACATAAGTAATTCACTGCTAATCAGATTGCACCTGCTGTAGACACTTTGTAAATAAGCGTGGATGTCTCTGAAAAGGACAGAAATAGAGTTATCACATGGTCCAGCTATACCACTCTTGGGCATGGACCCAAATGGCTTTACATACTACTAGAGAGATGCTTCTTAGTCCATTATCTTTCCCATTCTTCTCATGAGAAGCAGCCTATGTATCTATCAACCATTAAATCAATAATAAAAAGTATATTTGCACAATGCAATACCATTCACCATTAATGAAAATGAAATTTGTTAGCTTTGAATTTTCAGATAACAGTGTCTCATTAGGATTATCCACAGAGGTCAGAAAAATTAGTAATCAGCCATGGGGTCAGGAGGTGGAGCATTCAATGGATTGAGGTATAACATAGTGGTATAGAGTTAAAGTGGGATGGTGCTATAGGAAGGGTTAAACTTGGGGTGTGCTATGGGAGTAAAAGGCAAAGCAGGAAATATTTGTGGGAATAAATAACACCTAAAGCCCTAAAGAAAAATTCATATTGAAACCTATCTACTACTGTAGAAGCTTTCTAAAATACACACACACACACACACACACACACACACACACACACACATATATATATAAAGTTAAAATTAATTCACTCTATAGCTCAGTGATAATGCCCCCTACTAGACTACACTAGCAAAAAGAAAGTTCAGTGACAGGTATGCATTACCTCTTCCAGAATTAATGTCCAGTGAGTTACCACAGAATTGCCAAACATTAAAATTTATTGCCAATGCCCTACATTACCCATTTCCTGCCCAGAACTTGATGGTAAAACTATGGCTAGATATACCACATAGTAAAGTTTACTTGGAGAAATTGTTAAATCAGTAGTGGCCCAGAAATTGTATTCATATTGGCTAGCTTTCATAGTACTGTAAAGTACTATTCATACAAGCAGAATAAAAGCAAACATCAATCTCACCCAACTTTAACTCTGGTATCACTATAATAGCTGGCCCGACAAGACATGTTCTCTTGTGCAATAGTGGCATGAACCTCATGGGAGTAAATAACTACTTTCTGATATGGTTTCCATTTCCAGTGCTGTTGATTGGGCCAAAAACCTAAGGCTAAGTCACGGGCCACTGAGTAATATTATTATCTTGATAAACTGAAATAATAATAAATTACCCCTAAGTTATTATCTCTATAGCCACAGAATAGTACATCTATGAACCCTAGTCAGAGAAGCTTGTTGTAGATAGAAATCAATACGTATCACATCATGGGATAGGAGAGTGGAGGAAGTTTATAAAAGCTAGAGAAAAAAAATGATATTTTCCAGACATGACAGTGGAGTTTCATACATGAACACACAAAGGTGGAGACAATATGAACAAGCTTCAAATAATATCGTCCCAGGCAAAATTCTATCATGAGTGTGTTGGGGGGCTTGTGCAGTCTAACCCCTATCTGAGGAACTATGTCTCTAGACATCCCAAAGATTTCCCACAGGGAGAGCTGCTGTCACCATGGAAGAGATGTTGATATTTAAGTTTCCAGAGGGACTTTCATGCTTAGAAAGTGAAAGATGTGACATAGACATAACAATTACTATGAATTCAAAGAATTTTAGCAGTTTGAAACAACATTTCAGAATATATAGATCTGATTCACTGAACTGGTATTCTTTGCTTATCTACGTATTTTCCTTCCTTTGGCACTGTACAGAAAGAATCCTCATATAAACTCCCTTCTATGCCATGCTCCACTTTTCACATTGTGCCTGATGGACTAGTTGTGTTTACATCTCAATTTCTTAAGCCCCTATTACAGTAAAATTCAGGCTTTCTCTTTACTTCTTTAACCCACTTGCTTGTTGAATTGAAATGGATGGCCAAACTGGGAATCTGGAGTAAAACTCATTCTTATTGCTTTCATTTCATTGACTTGACTCATTAGCAAAGAAAGATAAAGTTGGGAATAAAAGGCATGCAGGCAAAGAACAACCACTGGCGTGGAGCCAGCAGTCACTGCTTAAACCTTCCAAAAGAAGGACTTCAGGTAGCAATGAAAGATTGAATTCACTTTCCAAAGTGTTTTTGTATTGGTTCCCTATAGCATATACCGTTAAGAAGGGCCAAACCCCAGGAAAATAAAACAGGAAAAAGAAATCTCTTGAATCAAGTCAATCTGTCAAACACTGATTTCAAAAACAGAAAAGAAAGAAAAAAATAAAAGGAACAAAGAAAAAGCAAAACAGGAAAGAAGTTTGGACTACACACAGAGAAGTCAGATTTTATTCCTAATGACTTGAATTTGCAGCCCTGCATCACAAATGCATGAAAATTCCATATGGATAACTGTCTATGCTGTCCTAAGAATAGGAGATGGGTATTTATAAACATTCCTATAAAAGCAGTAGTAAAATATTTAAGCTTCAGATCCATCAGAGTTTTATGGAGCACTCATTCATTCATCTCTAAATAATACTGATATCTTTCCAGAGGTATTTGATCAAGAAGAGGGAAAGATTACATAGTTTTTCTTACAATAATTTAAAAATATTCTAGATGGGTAGAATTAAAAATAAAACATTAAAATATTAAAAGTCATAAAATTTGTAATGAAAAAGCTCTACATTTGGCAATGAGTATAAATTACAATGACATTACTTGATTTTAACATCATTATATCTATGGAATTTTATCTATGAGCTACATTACATTTCCCCAAATTATTATATTAATATTACATTAACTTTGAAACTGTGCTAAAATAAAAATCGTATTTACTTTGGCTCCAATATTTGGATGTATTAATTTCTTAATATTATGAACATTATAATAAAACATCAAGTTGGTTATGAAGTATACTTTCTGTAATTAAACTTCTGAAGGAATAACTATAATTTTAAAATTTAATATGCACTTTGGCAATAGTCTTGAGAACTGAATATTTGATTAATATAAACATAACAATACATTGTTATCAACCAAAGCTATTTTCATACACCTTAAACTTATTCAGTATTTAAAATATTTCAAGAAGTTATAGCCATTTGACCTTCGCAGATTTTGAGTAAACATTGTAAGCATATTTTAGTGCAAAGAAGGATGAGTTCTTGACTTGTCTTCTTCCTCTTAAGCATTGCTACACTTCCTTTTACAACAGAAACTTAAAACAGCTTTGAATCCTGAGAGAGAAAAGCAATGTAATAGAAACATCTTTTTTCTAATTCCAGCATCATATTTTTAAATGTATACAATTACTTTGAACAAAGACAGTTTTAGGAACAACAATTTTGTGATCATTTTGACATGCTTTATATTAACCAAAACCCAGATGATTTCTGTTTATTTTGTTGAAAATCATTTATGTTTATCATGAGACATATATTTCTATAGTATCATTCTTCTGTATTTGTATACAAATTGACATATATGTGAAAATATAATGAGAAAATGTTTCTGGATTTGTACTTATAAGAGTTCAGCTTCCTCAATGGTTTTTTTTGAACAATTTTGATATCTATGTTTCCATTCAATATTCTGTTCTGTGTTAGCAATTATTTCAGTGTTATGGTTTGGGTGCCATTTTTTGCCCTGAAAGCCTGAAGGTGCTGATGAGGGTTGTAACTATTATTTGTGGGGTCTAGTCTGAGGCTTCTGAGAGATAGAGCAGCTCAGCCCTCTGGAGGGATTTCTGGTCCCTTGGAAGGAGTTTTTGTAAGAGCTAATTCTTGGGAAAATTGAAGACTAAACCCAGGGTTTCACTCTAGCTTCCTAATGTGATATCACAGTGGAAGTGTGTGTTTGTGTGTGTGTGTGTGTGTGTGTGTGTGTGTGTGTGTGTGTGTGTGTGT
>CABHPR010105458.1:25958-40545 GCA_902168415.1 Peromyscus melanophrys
TGTGTGTGTGTGTGTGTGTGTGTGTGTGTGTGTGTGTGTGTGTGTGTTGTACACATGCACATGCACACATCTGTGAATGAGAAGGCTGCATCTTGAATTAGGATCTCAAGTAAATGAATTATCTCTAAAGGTATGATGTTGTTCAATAGAAAATCATTTCATATGCTACAGAAATAGGGTTGTTTGTAATCTGGAATAAGTGCATTTTAATAGGAAGACAGTTTAGTATTTACTGATGATGGCTTAATCTATTTCTAAAAGAATATTTTTGAAACTTTTAAATACCAACAGTTAATGAGTTTTAGTAAACTCCTATTCTGGGTCATTAGCTATTTATCTTTTAGATCTCTGTCTACTTTCCTCCTAATGCCCTAGATTATTATGACTATCTTCTCCATTCCCTAAAACTTACATCCCTGATACTTGTATTATTTTCTTCTTTAGATTCCAGTGAATTCAAATATTATCCAAAGTTTATGTCTTTTATTATTTCTTAGGTTTACTGCTCTATGTAGCCAAATACATCAGCTACATAGTACAACTAAGAAAGACAGCCTTTTTGCACCTATCATACTGATATTAAGCACATGCACAATATTTTTCAAGAATATTTTTGTTCTATTTTTCTTAACTTTCACTGGTTATGTTTTATACTAAGAGTCCAGAATAATATTGCAATTAATATATCAAATTAGTCTATGATAATTTTAGACATTTCTCAACTATTACAACAGCCATGGTATCCTTCCCCCAAAGCAACTTAAGATGAATTTACTTATAGAAATGCCATACTAGAGAAATGTGCTCACTGAATAGTTATGGCTTTGTGGTTTCTCACAAAACCTAATTGTCTCCAGCTGTCACCATTATTGCAGATAATGCGATTGATGGTGAGCTTGAAGTCAGAGTAGTGCCTGGATCTCTCAATAGCTTAGGAAATGATTTCTATCACCAGACCCCAGAAAACTAAACGAGTACATTCTTTAAGACCTTAAATAAATGTCACAGCTCTGCATATAATCTATGTATATCCTCCCATTTACTTAAATCATACTCAGATTACTAATGATGCCTCCTGCAGTGGCAACACAATAAAGATTTATAGTCTTCATTATTTACAGATTGTTAATAAAAATGTAGTCCATCTGTGTTTAGTAATATAAGATTGCCTTGTCTGAAGCCTCAGTAGACTGAATCTGTTGATTCGAATCCTTTAGATATGGAGCTTATCTTTGTAATGTTAACAGAATTAATAATTTGGTTATAAGGAGAAAAATTTAATCCTGCAGTATAGCCTTATTGATCCATTGCTGTTACTATTACATAATTCAGCCAATGTTATATAATTAACACGCAAGTGTTTTAAATTATTTTATTACTCAGTTTCCATTTACAATACCTTTTGTGTGAAGAAAATATTAAGCCAGTGAGATTTCTTGGTGGGTCAAGAGCTTGCCTCCAAGACTAAACACTGGAGTTAAATAACTGGATCCACCATGCTGGGAAGAAAATGGAGTCCTGGAGCTTTTCTCTCATCTCCATCCAAGTGCTATCTCCCTCTCCCACCCCCACCCCCCTCATGTAGACACACACATACACATGTGCCTTCATGTTGAGCAACCACATAGCCATAACTATTCAGTGAGCACATTTCTCTAAATTAATTAATAGATAATAAATGTTAAAACTTATTGACTTGTATATGCCCTAATTTCTTGCACTAATTTTATGTGAAGTAAAATTTTTACTCTTATCACCTCAGTATGATGACAAATTTTCATTGACTATGTGGTCACTATTCGCTATGCTTACATCACACTGAACACGGGTATTTTCTAACTTGACTAAGATTTTTGTCAACTGTACACAAGAAGAATAAGTAAACTTGTATATGCAGGGGCTGAGGTTCAGAAAAATAAAAACAGAATTATTCCTGATTTAAGAGCTAATAATTATGAAAATGAATGGAAACCCAGTATTCATATTTCCTTTTTAGAGGAGAGATTTTATTTTTTATTTAAGGATCAATGATAAAATCAGTAAATAGGCTGCAACATAAAAAGTTGTTTAAAAATCAATCTCATGTGGAATTAGAGTCCTCAAAAATGAATATCTAAACACATGGATGGAATGTATGCTAAATTTAATGAAAATGATAGCCATAAATAAACTAATTATGACACTGGGGTAGGATTTAATGCTAATAAACTGGGTAAGTGGATGAGATCTGTGTTTTAGATTCTTCTAGGTCTTTTTATCCTCAGGGGATAGGCACTCCTTCTTACCAAGTGAAGATTAGACACTTATCACATCAAGATGTATGATCTGTTTCAGAGGAGATTCAAGATTACATTCTTTCTAGGTTTTTATGACTTTGGTCAGCAAAAAACCAGCAACAGCATCTTGAAAGGTAGTATTACTGCCTCTTCTATTTTATCAAATTCTAGATTCCCATATTTAGGGATATCACAATTGTATTGTACCATGTTAAAACAAAATAGTGATTTTAATAGAAAAAAATCAAACTATCTCTGCTGTTGAATTGTTTAGAAGATTATTTTAAACAATAATATGCATAAAATAAAGAGGTAAACTACTCAGTATCCACAAAGGATGAATTACAGGGTTCCCATGCTTATCAAAATATTTGGAGGTTCAAATCCCTTATTCATACCTGGTAATGCTTACAATAAATTGTGTATCTCTTTTTGCAATCTTTATTGCAATAAACTTGTATATCTTCCATATATTTTAAATCATTCCAAAGTTGTTGTTCAAATCTTAGATGGTCTTTTAATAAAAAACCCAGACCTGGATATCAGGGTGAAAGCTGAAAGATCAGAGAAGTGCAACAGCCAGCCACTAGTTCTTACCTCTATGAAATCCTCAGCCTAAAGAGAGTAAGTTCCTATTTCCTCACACCTAATATACCTTTCTTTGACCAGACATCATTTCCTGGGATTAAAGGAGTCTGTGCTTTCCAAGCAAAGTCATGAGATCTCAAGTGGTGGTATTAAAGATAAGTTCCACAACTGCCTGACCTCTACATATAATCTAGTAGTTGGCTCTGTCCTCTGATCTTCAGGCAAGTTTATTAGGGTTACACAATATATTACCACACCAAGTCAGTTCAATTAGTGTAGTGGATTGAAAGAAAATAATCTATCTCCCTGAACACAAGTCTTAGGGACAAAGAGAGTGTTATTACTAGGAGGTATGGCCTTATTGGAGTAAGTATGGTCTTGTTGGAGGAAGTGTGTCATTGTGCAGGTGGGCTCTGAGGTCTTATATGCTCAAGTCCCACCTACTGAGTCAGACCACTTCCTGTTGCCTGCCCAAGTTATTGAACTCTTAGCCACCTCTATAACACCATTCCTGCCTGCAGGCTGCCATGTCCCAACATGATGTTAATGGACTGAACCTGTGAACTTTTAGCCACCCAATTAAATGTTTTCCTTAATAAGAGTTGCAATGGTCATCGTGTCTCTACACAGTAATAGAAACTCTAACTAATACAGAAGTTGGAACAGTGGGGTATTGCTGTGATAGACCTGACCATGCTTTTTTTTTTTTTAAAGAATATGGACCTTTAGAGGGTGGATTAGAAAAGCAATTGAGTCTATTGTGGGGGTATCTTTGTGGATTTCTGTGGACCTCTCTAGCATTTTACTTCTTCCTATTCTCATGTGGTCTTCATTTATCATGGTCTTTTATTCTTTGTTCTCCCTCTCTGTTCTTGATCCAGCTGGGATCTCCCGCTCCCCTAAGTTCTCTTTCCCTCGACCCTTGCCTTTCATTACTCCCACTCACGTCCAGTTTGCTCATGTAGATCTCATCCATTTCTCTGTTGTTGGGCGATCCCTGTGTCTTTCTTGGGGTCCTGTTTTCTAGGTAGCCTCCCTGGAGTTGTGAGTAGCAGTCCAGTCATCTTTGTTTTACATCTAGTATCCTCCTATGAGTGAGTACATACCAAGTTTGTCTTTCTGAGTCTGGGTTACCTCACTCAGGATGATTTTTTCTAGATCCATCCATTTGCCTGCAAACCTCATGATGTCATTGTTTTTCTCTGCTGAGTAGTAATCTATTGTGTACATGTACCACATTTTCTTTATCCGTTCTTCAGTTGAAGGGCATCTAGGTTGTTTCCAGGTTCTGGCTATTACAAACAATGCTGATATGAACATAGCTGAGCAAGTGCCCTTGTGGTATGATTGAGCATTCCTTGGTATATGCCCAAGAGTGGTATAGCTGGATCTTGGGGGAGATTGATTCCCAATTTTCTAAGAAAGCACCATATTGATTTCCAAAGTGGTTGTACAAGCTTGCATTCCCACCAGCAGTGGAGGAGAGTTCCCCTAGCTCCACATCCTCTCCAGCATAAGGTGTCTTCAGTGTTTTTGATCTTAGCCATTCTGTCAGGTCTAAGGTTTGTATCTCAGAGTCATTTTGATTTGCATTTCCCTGATGATTAGAGATGTTGAGCAATTCCTTAAATGTCTTTCAGCCATTTGAGCTTCCTCTGTTGAGAATTCTCTGTTTAGTTCTAGAGCCCATTTCTTAATTGGACTGTTGGGCATTTTGATGTCTAATTTCTTGAGTTCTTCATATATTCTGGATATCAGCCCTCTGTCAGATGTGGGGTTGGTGAAGACCTTTTCCCATTCTATAAGCTGTCGCTTTGCCTTGTTGACCGTATCCTTTGCTCTACAAAAGTTTCTCAGTTTCAAGAGGTACCATTGATTGATTGTTTCTCTCAATGTCTGTGCTACTGGTGTTATATTTAGGAAGTGATCTCCTATGCCAATGCATTCAAGACTACTTCCTACTTTCTCTTCTAGCAGGTTCAGAGTAGCTGGATTTATGTTGAGATCTTTGATCCACTTGGACTTAAGTTTTGTACACGGTGACAGATATGGATCTATTTGCAGCCTTCCTCCGGGAGTCCAATTAGTGAAAAAGAGGAGGGTTTATATGAGCGAGAATTGTTGAGACGAAGGTTGGATAAAGCACAGGGACAAATATCCAAACAAAAGGAAACACATGAACTATGAACCAATAGCTGAGGAGCCCCCAACTCGATCAGGCCCTCTGGATAAGTAAGACAGTTGATTAGCTTTAACTGTTTGGGAGGCATCCAGGCAGTGAGACTGGGTCCTGTCCTTGGTGCATGAGCTGGCTGTTTGGAACCTGGGGCTTATACAGGGATACTTGGCTCAGCCTAGGAGGAGGGGACTGGATCTGCCTGGACTGAATCTACCAGGTTGAACTCAATCCTCGGGGGAGTCTTTGCCCTGGAGGAGATGGGAATGGGGGGTGGGCTGGGGGGAAGGTGGGGGGGGCGGGAGGGGGGAGAACAAGGGAATCTGTGGCTGATATGTAAAATTAAATTTAATAAATGAAAAAAAAGAAAAGCAATTGAATGCTTTAAGTGATACTTAATGTGCCATATTAATATGAGCATGGAAGACAGTGGTGCTGAGGGTGATTGAACTGTGGGTACCTGAATCAAGAGGTTTCATAGGAGAAGAATGTTAGAATGTGGTGTCGAGACCAGTCTTGTGATATAAATCTGGTTGTTGTTTCCCTTTGCCTGATGCTAAAGTGAAGATATTTTGATTAATTACATTGGCAGAGGAAGTATAGAAACAGCCTAGTGTTGACTCTGTCCTGTGGTTACTAGTGTTCATGCTTATAAAGATTTCTATTGAAAAGGAGCAAGCTGAGGAGAAAAGGAGCAACCTGAGGAGAAAAGGAGCTGAGGAGAAAAGTAAGTAGAATGGAGCTAAGACCTGGGTTCAAGGAGATAAATGGATTAAGACATGGAATAAAGGGAGTGGTGACCTCAGGGCAAGATTCCACCCAGCTACTTCCAACTTGTGAAAAAGAAGTTAAAAAAAAAAAGCTTAGTGCAATATGTGGTGGTGCATGCTTTTAACCTCAGCACTAGGAAGGCATAGGCTTGTGGATCTCTGAGTTTGAGGCCCAACTGGTCCTACAGAGAAAGTTCCAGAACAGCCAAGATTAGGCTGTGAAGGCAACCATCAAAAACAGAAAAATGGTAAAAATATAAGTGAATGAGGAGGCCAGGTTCCAGGCCCATTAAGCAGCAGAAAGTGGCAGCTTCAGCCATGTGGTTGTGACTTTAGAGTCAAGGATAACAGAAAGGAGTTATGGAACCTTCCCCCACTACTAAAGAAAGTAGGCAAGGCATATGTCAGGGCTGTCCCTGAATGGAGGCCTAGAGATGCCATTGTGTGAAGCTCTGAAAGTGAAGCCTGGATTGCCTTAGAGAGTCCAAGATGTTTGAGATTCTGGAGTCATAGTAAATCTGCCAAGAAAAGCTGCCAACAGGGAGTGGAACCAGCCCAAGAGAAGGAAGTGTGTTGTAGTCAAAAAAGCTGAGAGAAGTTCGAGATGTGAAGAGTGTTTTGACATCAGGCATGAAGATACAGAGTTTGGAGTTTACCCAGCTGGTTTTTGGTCTTGCTTTGGTCTAGTATTCCCTCACTATGCTCCCTTCCCTACATTTGTAATGGTAATGTATATCCTGTGCCATTGTATGTTGGAAGTATGTGATCTGCTTTTTGATTTTGATTTTTATTGGGGATTATAGTTAAGAGATTGCATGAATCTCAGAAGAGACTTTGAACTTTAGATTTTTAAATAAGTTGAGACTGTAATATACTATGGGGACTTTGGAATTGGACTGAATGCATTTTTGCCTTATGATATGGCTACAAAACCTTTGGCGGCCAGGGAATGAAATGTGGTGATTTGAAAGAAAATAGCCTCCATAGGGATTGGCATAGTTAGGAGGTGTGGCCTTGTTGGAGTAGGTGTGGTCTTGTTGAAGGAAGGGTGTCAGTGTATAGGTGGGCTTTGATATCTCATACATACCCAAGCCATGCTCAGTGAGGCAGACAGAACATTTCCTGTTGCCTATACAAGAAGTAAGATCTCCATTACTTCTATAGCACCATGTCTTCCTGCATGCTGCCATGTCCCATCATGATGAGAATGGACTGAACCTCTAAACTGTAAGCTGCCACCTCAATTAAATGTTTTCCTTTATAAGAGTTGTCATCATCATGGTATCTCTTCACAGCAAAAGAATCCCTAACTAAGAGAGTTAGTTAATACCATACTACATGTCCATAGATATTGCACCTTTTTTTAGAGAAAAAAAATTGTGTTCATGGTTAGTTTGAGAGCATATTTCATGAATTATTATTTTCTTTAGTTGGAGAAAGTGATATAGTTGATGTTTATTAATATTGAATATTCATTGAAAATACTTCATCCATATGTGTATGAACATATATATGCAAGGAATATTTAAATTCATATCTCTTTTGACCTGCCATGTATTACTATAAGGGGGACAAAGGTTTCATGTAAAGAAGAATTAATATTTACTGCATTTTTAAAGTTTATGCCTCTCAAAATTGAATTTCAACCTGTGATTCAGAAGGATTGATAATGGAGACCTAGTCAAATCTGTTGGTACCATGAGAACTCATGCTTCCTAAATGATTAATGGCACACAAAAGTGTTTTAAGAGTGATTTCTCTTTCTTTACTTGCTTTTCATCATGAAATAAATTTACATGAAAGGCTTCACTAGATACTAGTGCTGTGAGCTTGTAGTCCGAAAATTAGGATAAAATACATTTGTTCATTATCAATTCCATTGTATTACATCATCATAGAATAGATTGAGAAACTATGACAGCAAGTAGAATTTCTCACCTGACACATTTTCTTGTATGTAAATCTTATTAAAATGATTATCAATATTTTCTGAGTGTTTTCTATCTTTATCAATTCAAAGTTCTGATAAACACCACTTTATCCTTTATGAAATGTGAAATCAGAAGAGTTGTAGAGCATCATACATGAAATCACATCAATATGTTGCTTTATTATACCAAAGGGTTCAAAGTTTAAAAATTCAAGACACATTGGCTTCTTACGTGCATTCTATTTTTGGCTTAAAATTTCAAAAACTTTGATGCCCATTATTGAGCAATGTTATTCAAAAGAAGTTTCTTCTTTAAAAGGAGAACGTGCTATGCAGAGAGTCCCTAATGTGCTTACATAATTCATTTCTGCCCCAACAGCTACAGACATCTTTTCCTGGACAGTGTCCACCAGAACAGCAGACCATGGGGCAATCTCTTGCAGTTGCATTAATACAATCTGGTCTGCGTCCCTAGAGGTTATGGGTGTACTGAGCAGTAGTTAATAGCTAGCTGTAGAATGCTTATTTAGTTTTTCAATTTGAATGCCTTGATGATGCTAGAGGCAGCTCAGATATATAAACAAATGATTTTTCGCCTCAAGAGGAGTTATTATTGCTTAGGATGAGTGATTGTTGAATGTATCCTCTGGGGATGGGGATGTGACAGATACCACATTGGCACTATTTAGAAGCAGCCTGCCAGATGGTCAGAACCTGCAGTGGTGCATGAGGACAATATGAAGGGACCTGGGGCAAAGCAGCTTTTCTGCAGCCTTCTGGTGGCAGCAACATTTGGTAGTCATAGGGACCAACACCCGAGGTTCCAGAAAATAGCATAAATTACAAAAATGTTCATGAAATTACTTAAATCGGAATAGAAATTAGGCTATTTTTGAAACTTTAGTCCCTTCCTGGTAAAATCATTTTTATGGCCAGAGACAATGACTTATGAACATGTAAAACACAAGTTACATATTTCTTTTGTATTTTCTTCAGGATCTGAAAGGTTTCACTAGTATCTCAGATTAAATGAACAAGACACTGTTTTGAACATAAATATGTGTTCACATACCCTCCCCCCCCCCATCTAGGAGGCACCATGCTGCCCTGTTCACAAAGTTACTTGTCTCCACCTCTACCCAGTTAGTTGCTTTTGGACATGTGTACAAGGAAGGGGTATGAACTGCTTCTAATGTGCTTGGTACAGGAAAGCAACTCAGTCATTTTTTTTCTATAATACTTTTTTCAACATTTTCTTAGTAAAACATGATGGCATATTATCATGAGAAATTACAGACTCCTTATCCCAGGAAGTATGTGACATCAAGCTAAGATATGATATTAATTGGGTATAGCACAAATTCACTGACTAGAACAATGCACAGATAACACCACTGCAATGTCACACAATTACCCTTAATTGTATTACACCATAATTTAAGTACAATGAAATGCACACATGTCAAATCCACACTGCATTGTTTCTCCTTTCTAGACGAGAACAAAGTCCTCCAGACCAGCTGGAAATACTTGTGGATCATCTGCTGGCCCCTTTTAATACCTATTTACTACAACTTTTGCCGACTCCCAGGATTTCCTGTTTTGTCACCCTGGCTAAGTAGATTCTTGCAGTGTTGAGCAGGGACCAAAATATCTGGCATCCCATCTTGCAGTCTGGACAAGGGCACAGTAAGCTATAAGCCAACTCTTCAAGAGTTGATGATTAGTTCTAGGGGGGGGCATATCCTCACATTCCAGGGGAGTCAGCTTTCCAGAGACAGAGGGACAGCAGTATTACGGCAACCTGTGTATTCACTGTTGGAATCAACGAGCAGAACACTCTTTCAGCAGCTAACATTTCAAAAAAAAGTTCTGCTTTCACAGACTCTACATGTTGTCTGGAGCTGCTTTCGGTCAGAACTCCTTCGTTTCCCTCTCTAGCCACTCACTAGAAGAAAGACAAGATGTGCTAACCAATGAGTATACAGGGGCAGGAAGGCAAAATTCTCGTTTTTCAGTTCATCTCAGTGCTGTACTCATGAAATTGATGGCAAAGAGAAGTTCAAGGGAAACACCAGAGGCTCCTAACTGGCATTCCTGACTTAAGTCTAGGCCAGTTAGTATACTGGGAACTCAAAGCACTAGCAGCACGCCATATGGATGAGAGTAGCACCAGAGCACTCAAGAGAACATTCTAGTACATTGCTTTTGGTGCCCTGCAACACCAATGTTAGATTTTGACTTTGAGGATATGTAGAACTCAAAAATGAGTATCTGTTCTCTCATTTATGATTGATATGATCTGTACTTTTTGTGGGTATTAGGCGATGGTTAATGTTTAAAATTAATTGTCTCTACTAGATGCCAAGTTAAAGAGGATAAACTCTTCTGTTTTGTTATATATTTTCTAAATTATTTATATTGTTTTAAAATTTTATATATTTACACTGAATTTAATCTATCCAATTTATTACTTTGAGTGTTGTGTATTTCCATTAACATTTAATATCTGTGTTACTATAAGATTCTTCTTCATTCTTTACATTGGTAGTGTGTGTGTGTGTGTGTGTGTGTGTGTGTGTGTGTGTGTGTGTGTATGTGTGCGTGTGTGTATGTATGTTTCTTTTTCATCTTTTTTTGCAGTTCTCTTTCAGGTATTCAATGAATCAAGGATTTTGTGGAGTCCAATTGTTAAAGCTTAGTTGTGTGTGTGTGTGTGTTTGTGTGTGCCTGTGTTTATGTCTGTGTGTGTGTGTGTGTGTGTGTGTGTGTGTGTGTGTCTACCACATGTGAGGGGGTGTCTGTGAAAGCCACAACAGAGTTTCATATCCATTTGAGCTGTAGTTACAGACAATTGTGAGGTCTTAACATACATACTGGAAACTAAACTTCCATCCTCTAGATGGGGGACAAGCTCTAAACTACTGTACATTTCTTTCTTTCTTTTTTTTTTCTTTTTTTTTTTTTTTTTTTTTTTTTTTGGTTTTTTGAGACAGGGTTTCTCTGTGTAGCTTTGCGCCTTTCTTGGAGCTCACTTGGTAGCCCAGGCTGGCCTCGAACTCACAGAGATCTGCCTGCCTCTGCCTCCCAAGTGCTGGGATTAAAGGCGGGCGCCACCAGCGCCCGGCCTGTGCATTTCTAAGTGGCATTTTAAAACAAATACACTTTTCATAAAGTCTTTATTTCTTTTTTAGTATATTTTTTTCTGTTCTATTTAGGATTTTTTTTAGCCATTTTAGCTGCTTTCCATGAATTAACTTTGAATGATGTCGATCTTTCAAAATATTTCTCAGCATATGTACATCTGTCATTGTCTTGAGGCATTTCTTTTTAACAACATAAATTTTTCTTTTGACAAATACTTTCCAAGCATTTTCCTCATCTATGAGTAACAATTCAGATAGTTTAAATTTTATTATTAAATTTGAAGTGTTTCTCAATGTCTGTGGTTTAATTTCTAATAATTGTTTGTATAGGCATACCCTTAAATAATTACTCTATAGTGATTTGTTAGATATAACTACTGTTATTCAGCATAATTGTATTGGTATCAGAGTACAAACTTTTATATTTCAATAATGTTTAATATATTTTATTGTTTTCAGAATCTGTTCTAATGAATGTCAGACTGCATTTAAAAATTTAATTTATGTAATTTTATTCACAGTGTTCAATGGATGTCATTTCTGCCTGTATCACTGTTTAATGTTCAGGTCTTCCATCATGTATCAAGGGCATATTGGTATCAAATGGGGATTAGTGAGTATTCTGTATTAATTTGTAA
This sequence comes from Peromyscus melanophrys, assembly GCA_902168415.1. Classification (NCBI taxonomy): domain Eukaryota; kingdom Metazoa; phylum Chordata; class Mammalia; order Rodentia; family Cricetidae; genus Peromyscus; species Peromyscus melanophrys. Next base: position 37,483 of record CABHPR010105458.1, read on the forward strand.
TTGACCTGGAACGACATTTTAATTTGTGGAACAAGCTGTGTTTAAAATTAAATGTATGTGATAGATATAAAAGAAATTGTTTTGGTCAATTGCTAAAGAAGGTATTTGAAAAATCTAAAGTTTTTCCTCTTGTTTACCTAATCGTTCTATTCTCTTATTTTGTTCAGAAAGTTTGAAGTCTTCCTTATGTATGAAAGTATCTGGGTTTATGGTAAAATTGGGAAAATATCATTCACACATTACAAAATATTGTGTTACATTTACAAACATTTTTCATATATGTTGGGTTTCTGATATATATTAAATATTCACAAACTGAATTAAAATGATATATGGAACACACATTTTCAAAATTAATTTTTAAAAAAAATCAAAATTGTTTTTTAGTTATTTTTAAATTATAGTAATGTTGAAATATATTCTCTAAAATATTTTGCCAAATAACATTTTATACTTGTAATGAATGCTTCAATAGAAATTTATGCTTTTAGGAAACTTGCAGCAGGCTAGAGATGGCTTACTGGTTAATAGTGTAGTAAGTATCATCATATAGTGAATACAACTTTAGTAACTGGTACATATTACTATAATATTAGATAAGAAAATGGTCATTCACTTTATAAATATAATCATGTATACTTTCTGAGATTTTTCCATAGCCAGATAGAAAAATTACAGCAAAGTATATATGGGGAGAAATGGGTAATGTAGCAGTTCCAGATCATTTCTTTCTCAATATCTATTGATGAGCTGACAAGGGAAAACCAGAACTATTAGTTCTATTGTAATCACAATTTGTCCATGGAGAAAACTTCACAATCCTCCTGTGGATACCCCCAAACATGGAGACTTCCTAGCTCTATTTGTACTCTTCTTACAAACACAGGCATCAGACACACGTAAACATACGCACAAATGCACCTACATTATATAACTATATACACGAGAAAGTTTAATGTGTGAGTTAGGTATGGTGAAAGAGTAACAGTAACAAATGATAAAATGACATTTTGATAATACATATCATATGAAGTAATGAAAGTATCATAATATTGAACATATATATTGTATATCATAAAGAAAGCCTTATAATAATCTGGATACTTTTTAAAAATTTTCTGAAAAAATATGAGTTACTGTGGATAAATAAAACATCTGAAAGTGATCCTCTGCATCAAGGGACTCTTCAAACTCCATAGAATAAAACTAATCCCTTTGATTTCTATTACTGAATTTCATTCCAAATGTTTCTGAAAAACATTTCATATTCTAAATTTTTATACAGAAATATCACACTAATCATTTAGGATTAATAAATTAAAATATTTCAAAATATGCAATTAAATTATGTTGTTATTTAAAATATGCTGAGAACATTTTCCTAGGATGTCAGTTTGTGATGTTAACAATAAAAAATGTGATTAAGAATGTTGATGCACACTTGTAATACAAGCACTTAGAAAAGTGATGTGAAAAGATTGTGAACAAATCTAGTTACAAAGTAAAATCTTTTTTAATGAAGAAACTTCCCATTCATTTTACATATCCACCACAGACGCCCCCCCCCTCTTCCCTTCTTCTGCTCCCCCTGCAGCCTTCCCCCGAAATCCAGCCCCCACTCCTTCCTCTGAAAAGGTAAGGCCTCCCATGGGGAGTCAGCAAAGCCCAGTACACTCATTTGAGGCAGTTCCAAGCCTATCCCCCTGCATCAAAGCTGTGCCAAGTGTCTGGAATGACAGAAAGGCAGATGAAGAGAGAGCAAGAAAACGTGACTTAAGAAGACATTTGTAAATATAAAAAAGTAAAGTAACTAAAATATACATTATGAAAAAAACAGTCAGCACAATTTAATAATATTCATTTTTGCTAAATAAATTCAAGAACATTGACTTATGAAATCTGAATTCCCTAGGACAATTTGGGACGCACGATGCAAGCTTCTTTTACATTGGATGATGATAGAGATTAAAAAGTGCTCTGCTTCTGTCTAGGTTGCAAATTTGTAATTGTAAGAGTGACCAAAGTGTTTTGGGATATATATGGTTGCCTGGGTTATAAAAATGTTAAGTAACACCTGTGTCCCTAATTAGAACATCCAATTGAGTTAACCCTAAATATCAGAGTCATGTTCATTACTCTTAACAGAGCTAAGTTAATCACATAATAATGACTAATAAGAAGATGTCAAAACCACTTAAAACTGCTAAGGTTAATTGCCCATAAAAGGATGAACTAGACTCATCATGGTCCACTAAAGTCCAATTAGATACAGATGGCTTTTTTTTCTAAGAATATGCATGTAATTTCACACATAAAGCTCAAAATCTCTTAAGCATATATCATTGTGAATTAATGTATAAATAAATGGCCAATATTCTCAGAGTTTTCAACTATAAATAAGATTAGATTTGAATGCAGTGTTTCAGTAAGTAGAAACACGTGAGAATTACAGATATGGTATGGAAAAAATAAAAATGCTTCTCCAACATTTTGTAATCATTTGCAAAACTTGGCCAATTGAATCTATAGTAGACAAGCAGTTAATGGCCCTTCCTTAATCAAATGATAATCAGATATATTTTTATTTTTTTCTAATATTTTCCATCACTGTGTATATGTCATTTACACAGTAGGAGAATAAATATAGTAGCAATGGTGATACCAGTGTTCCATGTTCTAGCATTTTGACTGTTCACTTGTAGATACTACACTTGCACGCAAATTTTTAAGCATTTCAAAAATGTAGCTAGCATAATAAATAATATTTAGTTTGATGGATAAAATGTTACCTCCATGGAAATGAATCTTACAAGAATGCAGATGAAATACATTTATTTTTGTGCAAAATTTTGTGGTGTAGAATTTGGCGTAATGGGCATATAAGAGGACAATCAACTGATGTTATTTCTATTTGTTTTGCTTTAAGTATATTAGCAAATTACATACTCCAAACATGGTGATACATCTTTTCAAAACTTAATTGCATATATTCTTGACCAGAGAGCAAATGATGAAATACTTTCTAAGAGCAATTGAGTGTGTGTGTGTGTTTTTTTTTTTTTT